>QEPC01009472.1:18376255-18394685 GCA_003113815.1 Sphenodon punctatus | reverse complement strand
GGGGGGGGGGGAGGAGGGGCAGAGGGAAGGAGTGGAGACTGGGACAGCAGGGGGTGCTGCAGTCAGGCTGAGGAGGTCAGTCCTCAAATATATGTGGAGTTGCTAGCACAGAAAAAAATAGCAAGTGGGATTGTAGGTTAGGATTGAAGTGAAGCAATAGAACTGGAACGGCTGGAGGACACAGGAGTGAAGTAGTAGGAGATGCTGCAATTTGGAACTAAGTTCCATCAGCAGGGGAATGGTGGCAGGAGGTCAAGTATTGGAACAGTATGCTGCAAGTCAGGACTGGTTTGTATGGGCAGAAGTTGAACTATATGGGGAGGCTGCAGAATTGTAGAAGGGTAGGGTTGGCAGGAACTATTCCATTAGAATTGAATGGGGGGGGTGGGTGTTGCTAGGCAGACTCCAAGTCCACTGGTATTGCTGGGGGTGGATAGGCGGCAGGTGGGGGTTGCATTACTTAAATTCTGCAGGGGGTGAGTTTATTCTAACGCTGATATTCACTGAAAACAAAACACCATCTTCATCGAATTCACCCACTTTGATTTGAGTCTGACGAAGTGTGTTCAAAACACTATGCCTCTTGGCGTTGTTCAGCTATTTGCTCATCCCCCCCCCCAGTTATTTCAGTATTTTGGTCGTGCCGTTTTCAGCAATTGTGCATACAGTGTTAATATTGCCAAAGCGACGTCACTGAAATATCGAACTAACCAAAAAACCCTGAAATAACCAAACAAAATCCCCCCCCCCCTCAAACCCAAAAATACCAACCCCAAATAATCAGAACAGATACCCAACAGAGTGGAAAAAGGAAGCAATTATTACCCATGTTGCCATTTTTGGTTCAGACCGGATTAAATTCAATGGGCTTGCTTGGTTTTTTTGGAATATGCGTTTCAGTTCTTGAATATTCATTGCCACAAACAAAGCAGGAAATGATTCACACTATGTCGAGTGTTCCCACCATTTGTGGTTGCACCCTGAGACTCTCATTGGCCAAAATGAGAGCCTCAGGGTCAAACCGTGAGAAGTGGCAAACCCTAGCTGCGTATCCACGCCATCAAAATGGATTCACCCGTGCATCATTAGTTGAATTCAGTATTCGAAATGGACATTCTTTTTGCTCTTGGTTTTCCCTCCCTGTTCTGGTGGCTCTAAGAGCCAAATAACGGCTGCTTTTTCACCCAAAGCTAGAGGGCTGAGAGGAGTTTGAAGCTTTGGAGCAGACAGGACCATGGTTTACTTCTAGGGCCCTTTTCAAATGGGTTGCTGCGCATGGGGGGATGGGTGGGTGGTGGGGTGTGTGCATTCCCATGGACCCCCCACCCACCTCCACCCACGGAGCATTCGTCATTGGCGCCTGTTGCTCTGTGCATGTGTGATGGGTGGAGGTGAGTGAAGCGTGGGAGCGTGCATACACCCCCACCCGCCGGCTGCGGCCTTCCCACAGATGCCTCCCCACGATCGCACGGCTGTCCCCCCTCCCACACACGTGTGCAAAGGGGGGCATCCATGCGAAAAGGCCCTAGGCCACATGCTCTACAAAGTTCACAGCTCCACATTGGCGCGTAGGCAAGACCAAACCCTACGACAGCTGGAACAAGGGAGAGGCGACCTACTTTAAATTGGACCTAAGCTGCAACGACTAGTGCTGAAATGTGATGAGTATGACCCCACCCCACCCCAAAATGTGTAAACCTGTTGAATATGCCTTACCCAAACTGAAAATAGCAGTTTAGGTAAAATAACCAATATCTGTTTACACTCCATTTGGTAGGATTATTATTATTATTAACAAACATTTATATAGCGCCAGCAGTGTACCTGGCACTTTACAAAGTAATAAAATAGACACGGTCCCTGCCCCTAGGGCTTACAATCTGAGAGACAGGAGCTGGGGGAGAGACTTAGGAAGGGGAACAGAGGGAGAGACAAGGGGTCTAACATTCATGAAGATGCGAGGTCTCAAGTGCACGTACTTGGCTTGGTTACGATGAGAATGACAGCAGGCAGGTCCATGTTGCAAGGATAAGGGTAAACCGATCGTAGGTATAGGAATAGTGGCTCAGCAGGATAAAGAGTCAGACAGAGCAGAGCGAAAGAGGTGAGTTTTAAGGAGAGATTTGAAGGTATGAAGGGAGGGGGCAAGGCGGATGTGGACAGGGAGGGAGTTCCAGGCATGGGGGGCAGCAAGTGAGAAGGGACGAAGGCGCTTAGGGGAGCAGGGAAGGCGTGGAAGGGTGAGAGAAGGGACAGAGGAGGAGCGAAGTGCACGGGCTGGAGTATGGAGGGCGATAAGTGCAGAGAGGTAGGGGGGAGCAAGGTTGTGAAGAGCTTTATAGGTGAAGACTAGGAGCTTGTGCAGGATTCGTTCAGGAAGGGGAAGCCAGTGAAGCGAAGAGAGGAGGGGCTGCACATGGTCGAAGCGACTGGCGAGGTAGATGACCCTGGCAGCAGAGTTTTGGACAGAGATGAGGGGAGAAAGGTGAGACCGGGGAAGGCCAGTGAGAAGGAGGTTACAGTAATCGAGGCGAGAGATGACCAGAGCATGAACAAGAGTTTTGGCAGACGAGACAGAGAGAAAAGGGCGAATCTTAGCAATGTTATGGAGGGAGAAGCGACAGGATTTAGCAACAGAGTCAATGTAGGGTTTAAAAGAAAGGGGTGAGTCAAAGATGAAGCCTAGGCTACGGGCTTGGGGGACAGGCAGGATGGTGACTCCATCAATAGTTATTGACAGTGAGGAAGGAGAGGAAGGATGAGGGGGGAAGATAAGGAGTTCAGTTTTAGCCATGTTGAGTTTGAGTTGACGTTGAGACATCCAGGTAGAGATGTCAGAGAGACAGTTGATGAGACGAGCTTGAACAGAGGGAGAGAGAGAGGGAGTAGAGAGATAGAGTTGAGTGTCATCAGCATAGAGGTGGTATTGGAAGCCATGGGAGGCAATGAGTTTGCCTAAGGATGAGGTATAGATCGAGAAGAGGAGAGGGCCAAGAACAGAGCCTTGAGGAACACCAACTGAGAGGGGGAAGGAGGAGGAGGCGGAGTTGGAGAGAGACACATTAAAGGAGCGGTCAGAGAGGTAGGAGGAGAACCAGTTATGGACAGAGCCACAAAAGCCAAGGGAGTGAAGGGAATCCAGCAAGAGTGAGTGGTCAACAGTATCGAAGGCAGCAGAGAGATCAAGGAGGACAAGAATGGAATAGAGACGTTTAGATTTAGCCACCAGAAGATCGTTGGTGATCTTAGCGAGAGCAGTTTCAGTAGAATGAAGGGGGCGGAAGCCAGATTGGAGGGGGTCAAGGGAGGAGTTGGAGGATAGGAAGTCAAGGCAGCGGGAGTAGACAACACGTTCAAGCAGCTTGGAAGCAAAAGGAAGGAGTGAGACAGGACGATAGCTAGAAGGGTCAGAGGGGTCAAGAGTGGACTTTTTGAGAATAGGAGAGACTGTGGCATGTTTGAAGGCAGAAGGGAAAGAGCCAGTAGAGAGGGAGAGGTTGATGATGTGCAGGAAGGAAGGGGCGACAGTGGGAGTAATGGAGGTGAGGAGGCGGGAAGGAATGGGATCAAGGGGGCAAGTGGAAGGGTTGGAGGAGGAGAGCAGAGAGGAGATTTCCTTAAGGGAGGCAGGGGAGAAGGAGGACATGAGAGAAGGAGGGGGAGGAGGGAGAGGGGTGGGAGTGGGAAGAGAGGAGTGGGAAGCGATGTCGAGGCGGATCTTGTCTATCTTGGAGGTGAAGAAGGAGGCAAGATCCTGAGCAGAAAGGGAAGAAGGAGGGGGAGGACAGGGAGGCTTGAGGAGGGAGTCAAAGGTAGAGAACAGGTCATTCATTTTTTTTTTCTTCTTTATTTGGTTGGTTGTGTTTTGTTTTGTGGTCTTTGTCATTTCGGTAGTTCAGTTATGTCACCCTCGGCAATATTAGCACTACTACACAGGTGCAATTGCCAAAAATTACATCTCCAAAATACCAAAATGATTGAATACCCAAAATAACCAAAATAAAAACCCTTGCAAAAAAAAAAAACAACCCACAAAAACTCTCAAAAAGGAATATATGAGAACCTTTTTCAGCCATGGATGTAATTTGGGTACTCAGAGGGCTACTCAAAAATTAGAGTAATAAACCCACTGCCTAGTCCAGCTTTAGTTGCAGTCATGTAGCATTGTTCTGATTGTGGACAGAGGGTGATTTCAGAAGTGACGTGGTGAATGTCCACCACAGTCAACCTCAGTCAAACCTCAGTTTGCTCACATCCAGATGTTCACCACAGGCAGACGCGGCCCGGGGTGAAGCTAACCACGCTTCATGAGGTTGGGGCGGGAGGAGCTCCAGAAGTGTGGTGAATGGTCACCACGGCAGGGGTGAATGAAAAGTAACTTCTGAACGGAAACCCGCAGCCGCGGTGGAAGGAATTGATCCCAGCCGCGGTGCATTCTGGGGCTCGAACTGTGGTCCACATCTCCACTGCATGTCTGTTGTGTTCCCCCGGCCCATGTTCTCTCTGATTGCCCCCGGGCGGTGGTCACGATCCTGTCACTTCTGTTGGGGCCGCACGTGTCACCACAGCCCGCGATGAATCTGTTCACACCGGGGTGGGATTCACTGTGGTGAATTGGAACGTGTCACTTCTGAAATCACCCAGAGTGTCAGGACCAGATATTTGACTCAAGGTCAACACTGCTCTATACCAGCTGAGAACTGGTTCTTTTGGTATAATGTTCCCTTGAGGTTGAAAAGGGGAGCTCTGTAGTCTTTACCCTTTGTCCTAATGGTCCCTCAAGCTCTTTGCTTGCTCTGTTCAGATATCATCATCCCATTCTCCCTCAAATGGTCCCTCCACCTATTGTGGTTTTGAAACACGTCGCCCGGCCTGTCCTGATATGCCAAACCCTTATTACAGGCTTTCCAATGTAATGGCTTCTTAATTAAGCCAAGTGACAGCTTTATTTCCTGGAACCCATTTCCGAGGGCTTAATTTTATTTCTACACAAAATTAATATTTTACACTTAGAAGAAAAACACACACATGCAAAACAGAGAGGGTAAGAGACGGATGGGAGCCAGGTCGTATCTCTGCTCCCATTAAGGAAACGTTCGTGCTGCTGTCTGTGCTTTCAGCAAGTGGCACTCAATTTCCAATGCTTGTTCTGCAGAAAACAAAGCATGAATCAATATAATTAAGCAACGCTGTTCAGGCTGAATTAAGAGATGATGATGTCAGCGGAAAGCATGCAGGGAGCTGACCCTCTCCGGACTCTGTTGTGTTCAATTTAAGTTGGAGGACCCAGAAAATTAGCATTTAAATATGTGTGTGTGAAACCAACAAGTGTGTGTGTGTGAGAGAGAGAGAGGGAGAGAGAGAGAGAGCGCTATGTATGAACCATTAGGTTCAGACCTGTTTAGCGTGAGTCCCTTTATGAATGCAGGTAAAACCAGCATGAGCAGTCGGCAGACATTTCAGGAAGAGTATTGTTTGTTGCAAAGATCCCCAGTACCGCCTGGGGGGGGGAAGTCACTTTGCGCCTCTGTACCTCGGTTTCCTCATGTGAAAATCTTCTTGGTATCAAATTGTAGGACTAGAAGTGACCTTAAGGCACGCCTAGCCCAAGCCCCTGCTCCAAGGTAGGATACCCTCAACCTACAACATCACAGACAGATGCTTACACAGATGTGTTTTTTAATTTAAAAAATATCCAGGTAACAAGACGATCCACAAACCTCCCTTGGCAACCAGTTTTATTGCCCAAGCCTTATAACAGTTCAGTTATAACAGTTCTACCTAATATTTAACTGAAATGATTTACCTTGCAGCAATTTTTTTCTTGTTCTATCTTCTGTGACAGTGGAGAACAAATGTCCACCATCTTTTATTGTGGCAGCTGGTTAGATATTTGAAAACTGCCAGCATTCCTTCCTGGGTTTTGGATACGAACGATGCAGCTGTTAATGCAGCCCAAAATGACATTGGCCTCTTTTTTTGTAACGACTGACTCGTGTTCAGTAACTCACACCCTGTTTCACCCTAGCCCCGAGCTCGTTCTCTGCAGTGCTGCGTGCAAGCCACTTGTCCTCCATTTTATATTTGATCATGGTTTTGTTGTTCTTGTGTGGAATAATCCTTTTCATTTGGCTCTTCCTAATGTAGGGGTGCTTTCTTTTGAAGCAAGACAGGGAAACTTGCTTGCTCTCAGCCAGCCCCATTCGCCCTCGCCCTGCGCCCTTGTCTATTAGCCTTTGTACATCAGTGCATAGTGCTAGCATTTAAAATTTTCATTGTGCACGGACAGACCCATGGTGCTGTGGAAGAAAAAAAAGGTCAACAGACTATCTAAACTGGAAACCCACGCTTCTCAAGTCTCAGTCCCTCGTTCCAACCAGGAACGCAGCCAAAGTAACTTCAATTTCAGTTGAACAACTGTTCAGACATTTCCCCCCAAGATGTTTGCCTTGATCTGGTAGGGAGATTGGGCTCTCTCCCCCAGCCATCAGATAATGATCACATTGGGGAGTAATGGAGATGAAAGGGACCCAGGAGAAGGCTAATGAATTTCTTTTTTAAAATGCTCTTGTCACCAAGCAGACAAATCCTTCTGCAGTTCGTAAATGAGGTTTTTCATTTTAAAACACCTCTTTGATGGAAGCAGGCCTCACGCTGCCCGACCTCCAAATCCAGTCATGATGAGAAAAGGTAGGAAGGGCAGAGTCCATCCAGCTGTGCTGGAGAGCAGTCTGCAGCCTTCGGGAGAAAGCAGCCCATTCATTCCACAAATTTGAGGCCACTGAAGTCTGAGCCACAATGGCAGTGCCACCACGTGTCTGGTGTGCTGATTGCTTCACATAAAAGTGAAGCCATGTGCCCCCTCCCCCCCTGTCCCAAGAAGCAGCCTGTGGCTGTGGAGGGAAAAAATGGCATCCCCTTATTTGGGTGCCAATCATTTAGTGGCAGATAGGGATGTCAGTAGTATGCCGTCCCATGTGGTTTGTTGACTTAATTAGTTTAATTGCTAGTAGGTCCCTAAACTACTGATATTGCTGTCCCTCATAATCCTAATTATGTGGGGTATGTGTCCCCCAAGCCCCTGACTATAATTACACCCACAGGTGTAATTGCAATGCAGGGAAATCACCAGTTGTGTGAAGGGCTGAAGTGGTAACTCCTTTTTCGGTGCCGATAGTTCATTCCACCAATTTGGAATTGCCCGCAACTTTCCGCAGCTTATCCACCGGCATTTTGCTAATTCCTTGCCCTTTGCTTTTCGACATCGGGATTATTGGAATTATCAGAAAGTGTCAGAAATAATCTCGGAATGTGTCGGAAAAAACATTTTTCTGCTACTTTGGCACTGTGACCACATGTCGGAAAGTGCCGGCGGAAATTGCAGAAAATCGCAGACAAAGTAGCGGAATGAACGTTTCTGTCGCACTATGCTGCTCATTGTGGAAGAGCTCTTTCCATCGGAAACAGCTACCATGGCAGCTTGCCATTTCAGCTCTAGTGTATACACATTGCTCTGGGAGCAAAGAAAACACAGAGGGTGCAGCCGTATGAGACACATACTTCGCCTTGGGCAGCCTTACCCCACTCCAGACAGCCTGGCCGGTGTCCACCGAATATTCCCCCCACCATGGGTCTGGGTGGACAGCTGGCTGCAATGTACCGCATCCTTGGGAAATGGACAAGGACACTGCACGTATCAGCTTTACTCAAAATGGGGTAAGGCTGCCCAAGGAGTGGCCACTTGTCTGCCCGGTAGCTGTCTGCCCTGCCATGTTGTGAGATCCACTGCAGGGCTTTGACTTTCTGCCCCAGTCCCATGCATCCATGTCATGGCTGGGTGCAGGATAGTGGTCAGGCCTGGGGAGGGAGGTGGGGCAAGGCCAGGTGCCATTCCCATTCATTTGACTGGCACCGTGGCCCACCCCGCACCCTGGTGGGAGGTCTGACAGCAGCTCGCTCACCTAGTTTCCCCAAGGGGTGGGGTGCATCTGCCCTGCTCCCCATGCTGGCCCTGAGTGTGGTGGCTGTGCTTGCCTGTTATGGGGCTGTGCGGGGATCTGGACCTCCACAGCCCATATGGCTGCCCCCATATTAAGGAACAAGTGGTGCAAGGAGAAGGGTGTGTTGTGTGAATGAGTCCTTAGGAATGAGTACTTATGGGTAAAGATGGCACGGACGTCAGTGATGTATAAAAGTGGGCTTCTGGAAACACTTCTCCTGGACACTATGGACAGAAAGGAGTTGCTTGGTCAGCATGCCCAACTGTGATTATTTTGTGGTTTGTTTACAAAAAGACATGGAGTCATACTGAACAGGGGTGGGGCAAAAGGGCATCCTTGCCCCTTCAGACTGACACAACTTTGCCTTCTTCAGAGCATTGTGTGATATCGTGGCATTCCGCAGGAGGCAAAGTTGTATCAGGAAGGGGGCAGGGGAACCTCTTCATGCCATCCTCTTTCCAACTTGCCCCTACCCCAGTGAACCTAGCTGTGCCCCTGGATATCCTAGGGAAATAAGGATTTATTCTGGATACCAGAGACGATGTGTGAAAACCCAGAGAGTGCGGGGCAAACCTGGAGGGATGTTTATACCCTAGTCTTGTTTAGAGCTGGTATTGGCATGAGTTTTTCTCTTTGGCAACCTTGCTGAACGTTCATGCTATCTTTCACATTCAGTATTCTTTTCGCCCTTTTCCCACGTCTGAAATTTCCATCAGCAGATTTTATTCGGACACTTCCAGCACTTTTACAACATTTTTGTCATCACTGTCGGCACTTCTGGGTTGATGAAAATACTGAATCGAAACCCGAACAAATGGGCAAGTGATTCTGAATCATCGGGGAAGAGGTGACTGAGCTGGTTTTGATGAAAACAACATTTGTCACGAATCATAGTTTCATCTCTAGTCTTGCTATTTAAATTGGACAGACCCAAGATCCCCCAAACCATGCAACAGACTTGGGGAGTGTGAGGTTGTATTCAGGATGAAACATAGTTAATGTGCGGCTAAAACTCACTGCAAGGATGAGCAGTGGATTAACTGTGAGGTGCTGCCGTGTTGCAAATGTCTCCTGCAACGGAGCTGTTTTTGCAATGCTGATAACATCTTTTGGGCCTCATATGCCCTCACAATTGTGTGACTCAAAATGACTAGGGATGGGCGAACGCAGTTCGGAAGTTCAGAGTTCGGGCTGAACTCGACCAGTTTGGTCGACCGAACCAAACTTCCGAACCGAACTCGAATTTTGAGCCGAACCAAACGGAATCAAATTTCCAAACTCAGTTCTGTTCGTCCATCCCTAAAAATGACCTTCCATTGGATTAATAACACACTGAGTGAATTCTTGATGAACCTACGTGGGTGAACTGAGTTAGCGTTGAACCAGCTTGAATCTATGATTAAAAACCCAGTTGCATAACACAAGCATGTGTGCGGCTAAGGTCAGCCTTGTGGGCACAACATAGCATAAGAACTTAAGAACATAAGTAGTGCCATACTGGGTCAAGCCAATGGTCCTCCGAACCAAGCTTCTGTTTCTGACAGTGACCTAACTTGGTCACTTGGAAGAAGTACCCATCAGGTCACAATGATATGATTGGTTCCCTGTTGTTCACTTCCAGCTCCAAACATTAAGAAGTTACATTCCTCAAACCCTACCCAGCTAATAGCTGCTAATGGACCTATCCTCCAGAAACTTGTCAAATCCTTTTTAAAACCCAGCATTATTACTCGCCGTGACCACATCTTCTGGCAACAAATTCCTCAATGAAGCAGTCAACGTCCCCTTTGTCCCAGCTGTGATCTTATTTGGGCTGAAGAGATTGCATAATATTCGAGTTTGCTGGGAAGGTTATCCTGTGAACTGAGCAAGATCACTCCGTAACTCACAGTTCACCTCACAGATAATCTCATACATGTATTTAGAAATAAGCTGCTAAGTGGCATTACACATTTAAATAAGCATCAGATTGTATGGAAAGACAGTCCCAGGAGGCCTTCAAATTGCACGGATGGACACAGGCTGGTGGACCACAAATAGCACCAGTTGTCACTGGCTGGAAGACTCAGAGAGGCTAGAAATAGCAGTGACACTGGAAGAGAGACCTGGCCCTGAGAGGTCTATGAACTAGGACTGAAACAGATTGTTGTTTCGGTATCCATGGATATTATTCATAGATATGGAACAATGTGCAGAGATCTGCCAATTTCCAACAGTGCAATGGATCTCTGCACATCTGCCTTTTTGGCTCTTCACTACTGAAGTGCTCCATCTTGGGCATCTCCAACATTTGACAGCAAAAAATAGGCATAAATGCGTGTGTGCTTATGAAAATTTGTAACAGCCGACTAACCGACTTTGAGACTGAACTGGGGGAAAAGGAGGTCTGTGTGAGTGGCTCTGTGTACGCATGTTTGTATGTGCAGATTGATGGCCAAAGTTTATACTCCGCCTATTAAAAAGTCAAAGTTTTCATTTGTGCGCGCTGACTTCAGCTCTAAAGTTTTTGTTTTAAAGATACTCAGGGTGGAATCAAACAAGATGCCTTCACCCGGTGTTTTCCCATGTGTCCTTCCATTAGGCATCCGCCATGTCACCTCCACGTGGTCACCACAAAGCCGTCACTCATGGCAGAGTCCAGGGGCATTGTGGGCCCACCATGTGGAAGCTGTCGCAAGTGCGTGAAATATGGGGGTGGGGCTACTTGTTTATTAGGCTGGATGAGCTAAACACATGATTGGGGGCTGCTTGAGGGCTGCATGGACTCAACTCGAACCCAAGGAGCTATGGTCTCGTTTCATTCCACCCTCAGAGGATCACAGGCAGAAGCAGACAGTCCCTTTCAGCAGGTTAAAGAATCATTTATCACAAACTCATACCCCTCCTACCTTTTTTTAGTTTTCATCTTGCTCCCTAGCACACAGTTCCCTCCTGCCTGGGTATTACATTTCTTTGATAGCAGTGCTTATGCCAAGCTCATTAAAGTGAAAAAGGTGGTCCCCCCCCACCCCCTCCTGCCGCCCCTCTGCAATGAATCACAGGGCTTTGTCTTGCTGGAATAATGAGTTGTTAATGGCTCCCTTTGTCTGCTGGACCTGACACAAACTTTACACTGTTGGGAGTCCCCTACAAGATAACAAAACTCATTACTGTACTGGGCAAAAAGGTACTATTGGAGGGAATGCTTGCTCATGCACAATATTTTGTCATGATTATTGCAGATATGCATGATGGTGCCATCCTGCTTTTGTGAGCCATAGCAACTCTTGAACAGCGCAGTGGCACTATCTTGTACACATGCAACGGACAAAAAACCCCATTTTTTGTGCATGTTTAAGATGTCAGGAGCAGCACATCTGGACTTCCGATAGGGCTGAAATGAGAATTAATTTGTTTCTCATGAAAATCTTGTGAGAATCATTACCAAGATCTCAGGACAATCTCGGTAATGGTTTGAGATCTGGGTCAAGAATTTTTCTTGTTCTACCGTGTAGCATTTACTGTGTGCCGTATACCGTTATACTGTGTACCGCTTACTGTGTTCATCCTGGTAATGTGCATGTGCAAATGGTTACTGCAGTTCTGTGATGCACAGCCCTCTTCCAAGGTGGTGCCAGCAATGTCGCCTCCATTTTGGGAAAGGGTAGCCATTCTGTACATACACATTACCAGGATGAATGTGGTACACTGTAAATCAGTATACGGTACATGGTACATCACAGTAAATGGTAATTGTTGATCAAGAAAATTTCTCAACCGAGAAAGTGTCAAGAAGTGGGGTTTTTGTCAATTATCTTGCTAAAAACCAGTTGAGAACTATGAGCCCTAATCTCTGATGGAATGGGGATCAGCTTGAAGCCAATCTCCATCCCTCTGGACCAAGATTGGAGCTGGCTGATGAGACAGACATGGAATCTGCCACAGATGTCATTTCTGCTTTGGATGGGCTGAAATACATGTACATGGACTGATGTACTTTGGGTCTGACAGACAGACAATGTGTGTGGGGGGGGACTAGATTCTTTATCCTACCCAGGCATTATTTCTTTAAGAGAGATGGCAGCCATAGCTTATTTCATGCTTACAAAACTTCCCAATGTGTAGGATTATTCACTCCACCCCAGTCCAGCAGCCCCATCTTCAAAGTCAGCCCAGAAGGTATAGAGAAGGGAAGAGGGGAAATGGCAGAGACAACATTGCCTCAAGCAAGCTCAGCTGTCCCATGGCTCTTAGCAGATAAGGATATGAAACAGGCTTGGAATTTTTTATGGCTGGTTGCTCTAGGAATGCAGGAATTCAGAATCCTGTCTCTCTCTAGGGCGTGTAATCAGTCTGATGGAAAGAGTTTGGGGAGCAGCAGGTGGCTCTGAAGCAAATTCCTCCGGAAGGAAATTTATCTGGAGCAAATTCTTCCAGTTTCAGCTCCATATGACAGAGACTGCTGTTTGCTCTGGTAGTAGCTGCCCCCACTCCCTTCCCTGGAGAGCAGAAGGAGGGCAATCTTACCAGTGACTTGACTAGGTTTGAATGGACTCTGGTGCATAAGATGGAATGGGGCCCCCTTCCCCTTCCCCTTCCCCTAAGCAGCCTGGGACGTAGCTGCTGCTGCACCAGTAAGCACTGACACACACACACCCAAGCTCACAGGCCCCAGTAACCTGCACTGCCTGCCCCTAATAGGCAACTGGGGCAATTAGTTGTAGCAGCCCAAACCTAACAGACTAACCTGAACAACGTAGGTAAGACCTTGGCCAATTTGTGTTAAAATGAACATCTCTAAATGGAGTGCAGGGAGCATTGTCCGCAGTCTCCATGTTGGTTCTTGAACAGTGCAGTTGTACAGTCAGAGGCAATGTGTAAGGAGAGCATGGGGGACCACTAGCCACTCCCCAAGATTTGTGAGAGAGAGGTGGCTTTGTCACCACCAGTTAATTTATAAACAAAAGCGGTGCTGGCATGGGTGCCGGAAAAAGCGTGCAAGCGGTCGCATTTGCACACATCCACAAACCTGGCCTGCCCTTGCCCCTTCCCAATCCCTTTCTGACATGGCCAGGCCCCCCTTTCCGGGTGCCATGATGTTGCAACGCTTGGCGAGGGGGCATAGTCATGCCTGAAAAGGGCAGGGCAAAGGGGGCATCGACATGAGGTGGCCACACCCCTTTCCTGAGCCCTGTGACATCACAAGTGGTGTTGCCATGGCAAAAATCAGGGCAAAGAGGTTCTTCCTCCCCCTGAACGGCCCTGAATTTAATTCTCCAGATCTCCTTGGGTGCTGGGGCTGAAGCCTGTTCCACAAATCCTACCCCTTTTACCACAGAAGCATGGGAGGGGGTGCACTGTTGTATTCAGAGCGGTTGCGACCTGCCTTCATGCCAGGCTGTTTGATTTGCGGTATATGAGGCCAATTGCCTCCGCTTGACCACACCACCACCCTGCCATGGGCAGGATGGCAGGCGTGAGGCCCTTTGCCGCGTCCGATCTGAGGGAGGAGGCGGGACTCTCTGAAGGGTTCCCGCGACGGAGCTGCATCCAGCCCCACACGCGGGGAAAAAGATGGCGGCACCACTCAGAGAACCCGGCCAGGGTTGTTAGGCAACTCTGGCCGCTAGGGATAGGCAGGTAGCCGGCCATGTGGGCTCCGCTCGGAAGGCGGGGCTCACGAGTCGGCATAGTTTGTGCTCCAGCCCCACTTGCGGCTGGAGCTGTATTACTATTATGGGTCATTCTCAAGATAAAATCAAGGTATATTTCACATACAAGTCTCTCACAGGAGCCAATATTCCTAGGGCAAAATGCCCCATGACCATTTTGTTCCTCTAGAAAGAGGTTTAGAGATTAGGATGAAATCACCAGGGGCAAGATTATCCTACTACTGCCTCCTGCTGGGTTATTTCATCCTTTTTGGAAGCATTATTGGAAGAGCCAGTGTGGTGTAATGCCTAAGTGCATAATACCTGGATGGGGGGGACTCCTGAACTGGTGGGGGGACCCTAGTTCAAGTCTTGCCTTAACCAGAAACTCACTGGGGAACCTTGGGCCAGTCACAATATTCTCTCAGACTAACCTACCTCACAGGTTGGTTGTGAGGATTAAAAGTTGTGTTATATGTAAAGCGCTGTGAGTGTCATGGCAGATGGGTGCTGAATAAAGATTATTATTTGGCACTGGGAGTTAAGATGGACTGACCAGACCAGACCAGATGGACTGCGGAATCGATGTAGTCTGGCTCTGTCTGTGTTAATGATGTTCCGGTAGGGATAACAGCAGTGACCTCTTGTGAGCTAGGGATGCGGAATATTATTAATGGTCACCCTGCATCCCAGATGATCTCTGATGCTGAACTCTCTTGCCCTCCCTGGTTATATCATTCGCAGAGCTCCAAGTCTAATATCTTAGCAGTGGGACCAGCTCTGGAGTAGGGTATCAAGGGGCCACTGGGAGATAGGCAATCACTCCAGTCTATCTGAGACTATTTTTTTTCCCTCAGGATCTTGAGAGCTCCATTATTCATAATCCTGCAATGCACAGGCCGATAATTGCCCTAATCACTGGAGAAACATGGCTGAAATGTACTGAAATAAGCCATAAAACTCATTACAAGATAACAAGATTCTATCTATTCTCAGAGGTCGCTTTAAAGCTCTGCAGGTCAGGGAGCTAATCACCTCATTCAGTGGAAGCAATGCAGATAAGAGCTTGTGCACAGTCTACGACTGCCTTCTCTCCCGTCCTCGCCGGACAGCTAGCTAGCACTACAGGAGGGAGGATGGGAGCTGTGGTCTCCAGTATCTTGGTTTTTGCACTTGATGTTCAGTTCTTTTTTCTTTGGAAATCAACACGATCAGGATGGGATTCATCAAGGGATAAATAGAGCCGGTTTGGCAGCTGGGAAAGATGCAGATGTGAAAGACAGAGTCATAGGGTAAAAACGCATGTGATGGCAGCACAGAAGCAGCCCAAACTGGCCAGGGAAGAAAAAAACATGGTGGACATGGATGGTCTGCACCGGGTCGAGCCACTGAACAAACGTAACCATGGCCGGGGCATCAGAGAGGGCAGGAAGAGGAAAGCATGTGTAGCTGGCCCCGCCTCCGCACCCTGCCATGACAGGCCACGATGGCAAATGACAGCCAGCCATGGTGGCCCCGACCTGGGCTGGGTTGGTGGTCCAGGAACAAACATGATAATCTGCTGTGGTCCACTTTGGCCCAGTTGAGCAGGCCTTAGCCTGGGCTGTGACCTCAGAGGTTTTCCAAGATCAGAGCCCGGGCTTGCCACCAACATGGCATGGGGCAATCCCGGGCCAACATCTGGCAGCACCTGCACAGATGGGCAGGTGAGGTCCAGTCCAAAGCGGGCCACAGCGGGGTGCTGTCATGTCTGTTTTTACCCAAAGCTGACCACAAGGGTAATTCAGTCCAGCCCCCTGCGCCCCCACACGCCAACTATCTGTACAGAAAAATCCATCCAATAAGAAACAAAAACTATTTTAAAAATCTGCCACATGTAGAGACCGGGATCAACCACATGTTCTGCCACATGTTCTGCCACGTGTAGAGACCAATGCCTGAAATAACAGAGAACAAACAAATAGTATGTTTTATATTCGCGAATATTATTTGCATATTCTGAATATCCAAATAGGATCCACGCCCTGAAATGGGGATTTGTTTATTCTATTAATTTATTTTTGTTTATTTGTGTGTGTGTGTGTGTTCGCGCGCATGCATGTATTTTGATTTCTTTTTTGCGGGGAGGTTTCATTCTGGTTTTATGGTTGTACAAAGCCTAAACAAAACTATACAAATAACAAAAATGACCGAAGGCACTTGTTTCCTCTCTCTAAGAATGTATTTTTGACAGATGCCCCTTCTACAGGTGAAACAAGTATTCAGTGCAAACACTTTATTTGGTGAATTTGGCTGCTTTGAACTGAAATCGGCAAAGATGACTTTTTTTGTCCCACTTTACCATTTCAGTTCTTCCATTTCATTTATTCGTTGATTTGGTTGGTTTAATTTTTCATTTAGATTTTTTTCGGGGATTTTGTTTCATAGTTTTGGTTGTTTGGGGGCTAAGCAAAGCACCAAACAATCAAACAAACCAAAATACAGAAAGCAAAGCAAAATGTTATTTTGCCTAGAGGTCCCTCCAGGGCTGGATCCAGACACGTGCACACTGTGTGACTCCACAAGGCCACACGTTTTGAGGAGTCTCAAGGGGTTCCCAGTACGTGGGATGCCTGTATAACCTTGAAATGAGAACAACGGTGAGAGAAGCATTAGTGTAAAGTATGGGCCCATAGAATCTCAATGATGGGGAGTCGCAGCCTACAAATGGCTCACAACATGTCACAACTTGTTTGGGAAAGGGCCCCGAAACTAGAAATAACAACATATGCAGGACGTATTGGCCTTCAGGTAGAGCTGAAACAGGAAGATCATTCACTACCAGGGAAAATACCCATATTTTCAGGTAGTCTATCCAGTGCCCAATTGGCACCTGAATACCAAGTTCGGCATTCAATTACCCCTAGATTCTGACTATTATTGTTACCAAGTTACTATGTAACCAATGTTTAATTGAACATTGAAATTTAATTATGGTCACATTTTCCTTTTCCTAATGGGTGTCACGGTGGGTCTGTCAAATATTCCCATGTTTGGAGGTGGGCCACACTGCCATTTTGCATGGAACCCCAACTTTGCAGGATCCACCACTGGGCCCAGCAGAATTCAGGGGCCCATGTGTTTGGTGCTGGAGACAATGGGAGTTAGAGTTACAGCTGGGCTGCCCCCTCTCCAGGTGAGTCCTGAGACTCAGAAAGTTCAGGTTTTGACCCAGAGTCTCTGTAGGGGTGGGAATATTGTTATCAGATAAATCTGATACACCCGATAATCAGGTATATCGGATTAATCTGATAATCACCGGTATCGGCATACTAGATTTTTAACATTGACCGCTTTACTGGTTTTTTTTACATCGCAGCCATTGAAGTGAATGGCCGCAATGTAAAAAAAACAAACGGTAAAGCGGCCAGTGTTAAAAATCCGGTATGCCAATACTGGTAAATCTGATACTGGGGAGAACCGATACCGGTAAATCCGGTATCTGGTATTCTCTCTGGTGTCCCATCCCTAATCTCTAGGCTCCAGGGGAAGCCACAATTTCTCTGGGTCAGCCAGGAGTGTTCCCAGTAAGGTGGAGAAATCAGGGCTTCCAGGGACAACCACATAAGAAAGGGGATGGGCCATAGGGTTCCTGCCCTGTTTTGAATGTGGTCCTACCTCTATGGAGCATCATGACTTCATAACACTCCAGAAGGGGCAGGGTTACCTCAGAAAAGGGCATAACAGCCCTTTTGCCTATTCTGCCAGTAGGGCTCCACCCACTCTGTGCAAAAGCATGGAGAGAGGTGGTAACCAGGGATGACTACAGAATAAAACTGAGGGAGGTGGGGGGGCTGGAGAGTCCTTTAGTCCCTCTCCTTTCTGATGTGACCAAGAGTGGCCTTTCCAATTGTTGTGACATCACCACACCCAGAAAAGGTGGGGGGTCATGTGAGAAAGGGGCAGGGTTCTCCTTTGCTTCACCCCTTTATGACCACACCTCTACTCAGCAATTGAAGTGGGTGTGGCCACATATATGGTTGCGACAATCTTGGCCCAATGGGAGTCTCATGGTCAAATTGCAATAGGTGGCAACCTTAGCCTCTTCGCCCTTGGCCATTTCCAGTGTGGCCTACAAATTGCCCCCCCCCCCATTGCACCTCCCTCCTGGCGAGGGTTGCCAACTGGCACCCATGGACCCTGCCCCAGACAGGTTGTAAAGAAAGGAAATGTCTTTCCATGCACTGACTTCTCTGAAAAGGTCACGTTACGAGAATGCTCTGCACGAAAGCCTCCTGTCTGAGCATTTAGCCGTGATAGATGCCATGCGCCCCACCAGAACATGATTAATCCTCACTAAATGCTCTCGATGAGGCAGTGTTTGTTTAACACAGAGTAAGCCACCTGTACAAATCCAACTCCCCATATAAGAACATATGAAGTGCCACACTGGGTCAGGGACCGTGTCTATTTTATTACTTTGTAAAGTGCCAGGTACACTGCTGGTGCTATATAAATGTTTGTTAATAATAATAATAATAATAATAATAATGGTCCATCTAGCCCAACATCCTGTCTCCGACAGTGGCCAATCACGGTGGCTTTGGAGAATCACCCAACAGGTCACAATCCATTCCCTGTTGTTTTCCCCCAGCTTCTGTCATGTTCCCTGATCCTGTCTGGCTAATAGCTGCTTATGGTCCTATCTTCCAGAAACTTGTCCAAACCTCTTTTAAACTCAGCTCTAGTACTGGCCCTTACCACAGCCTCTGGCAGTAGATTCCACAACCCAATTATACGCTGAGTGAAAAAATATTTTTT
>QEPC01009472.1:18329988-18373701 GCA_003113815.1 Sphenodon punctatus | reverse complement strand
GGCCTACTGTAAGGGGTAAGTACCTGCACATCACTGTGGTGACATAGAGACAGAGACAAGGAGAGAGAGCATAGCAGCTGCTGCTGCACGCACCCCACTTCTCATCTCAGCCCCACACACCTGGGCCCCAGGCAGAGTGGTGTGACAAGTCCTGGGGAACAATAGTATTCGTGGGAGCAATGCTGGGTCGCTAGGAGCAGTGACCAGGACACACTGCTGCTACGCCCACTATAGATAATGACCCCAGGGCCAAGCTCCCTTGATCCTGCCATGCTGCCGTCTCTCCCAGTAAACCCCTACTTCCCACTCCCTGTCCATTCAAATAGCTGTGTCTGGTGGTCAGTCAGGTACATTGTCAGGATTATCCGTGTTCACCGTGTATCAGGCATTATGTCTGCTAACGACCACAGTTCTGGAGCCTTAGATGTTCCACTTGGCCTAGGTGTCTTTTGCTCCATAAGAGCTGAACGTTGTTCAGTGAAACCTGCCCCTCAAGGGGCGTGGAACTGGAAGGCTTCAAGCGAGCATCTCAGTATGGGGGCTGGAGGCCCACTGGAGATCCTGCCAAAGTGTGAACCTTTCACAGGGTTGGCGGATGGGGGGGGTGCTCTTCATTTTCTCCTTGTCTTGCTCTTTTCTTCTGCTTTTATTTTCATCTCTCTTTCTCCTTGGTTTCTCTTTCTTAACACTGCCTTGCTCTTTCCTTTTCCTTTTGTATCTGCTGTCTCGCTCATTTCCCTGCTTAGTTCTCGTTTCTCTGCTTCACATATATCTGTCTCTGTCTCCTTCTCTCTGTCTTGCAAGGGTGTGTAGACTGGCGCTAGCAGAGCAGTGCTTCGAAACAGGTGCCGCTGCCTGTGATATTTGAACATAGTGGAGCGAGTGCATCGGAGCGGGAGAACAAAGGAGCAGGAATGAGAGAGGGGGGCTGTGTCCAGGGTGGGTTGCATCCGTGAAGAGACGATATGCTGATGACTTTCAAAGCGCATCCTCTCTTTGGATGAGATTGGCCATGCCAGCGGGATCCCAGCGTTTAACTACCGCCACAAGAGTGCACACACCGGAAAGGAATTTCTTTTTCTTCACCACGAATATGTGGCTGAGTCTCAGAGTCTAAAAAAGGTAATCTGCCCAGGTTTCCGAGACTGCCTGCTTCCCCCAACGAGAGAGCTCGGGTGACAGAGGCAGCCGGGCGGGGTGTTGTCAGCTCCAATAGCAGCTGTAATTTTTCTTCGTTTAGTGATCTGTGAAAATGTAATGATTGTTAGCTGAATACAAGGAGTGTGAGTTAGCTTGGGCCTCTTCACATCCTCCTAAGCAACCTGCAGCAGCCAGGATGTGCCTTCTTCCCAAGTTTGCAGAATGAAACACAGACCGAGTTGTGACAAACCGAGGGAAACCAAAATAACTTTGGTAGCGTCCTGATGAACAGGGTAAACCAAAATATCTTCTTTGATTGAATTAAATCAAAATTACTATTCCACTTCAGTAGTAGTCAGACAATGGGTGTTCTCAGACATGGCGCTAACCCCAGTTTAACCACACTTGAACTTTTCTTATACATGTTGCAGGGCTGTATTGGTGCCCTATGCAGCCCTGCAACATGCATAAGAAATCTTTAAGTGTGGTTAAACTGGGGTGAGCGTCATGTCTGAAAACACCCAATGTAAACCAAAGTAACTACTTCAGTTTAATTATATCAAAGTATCTACTCCACTTTGGTAGCATCAATATGAACAGCGTAAACCAAAGTAGTATTGTGCCACTTTCCCCCCTAGCTGAGATGTAATGATCACTGTATCGTGGTCACCACCCTCATGATGATAAGTGTTTGCATGAACAGTTACTTCAAAATACAAACTGAGGGATGTACTCCTGATTTTTCCATATATGCTTCTCTTCTAACTCCCAGTTAACATCAGTTTAGCACTCTGTTCATCTGAACACCTCAGGAATAATTTTTTAGAAAATGTATTTATTCAAATTTATACCCTGCCTGTTCCCTAAGACTGAGGGTGGCTTACAACATATAAAACTACGTAAAGTATATTAAAAATTCCCTTAAAATCCCCACCCCAACTCCTTAAACACTCCCACCCAACTCTATCCCTGCTTGCCAAACACCTCCCCAAACAAAAAGGTCTTACATTGCTTCCAGAAGATGAGCAGGCTCAGCCTTATATGAATCTCCAAGGGAAGGGAGTTCCACAATCGGGGGGGCAGCCACCAGGAACGGCTCTCTGTGTGACCTTGTTGTGGAAACTTGGTGGGCAGATGGTATGCGCAAGGGGGCGCTCCCTACTGATATCGGAAGCCATGATAGGACATGACGGATGAGGCGGTATTTCAGATATAATTAAACAGAAATAAGACACAGCTACATTGAATTTACTGTTCGCCAGTGCTTCATCCAGTTTGTCAGAAATAGCTGAGGGAAATTCTTTAGCATCTCACTTTATGAGAGGACACAAAGGCACACACATAATAAGTTTGTAATTGCTCTAAAATGACTGTCCATAAAACCAGTGCAAGAGCAAACAATTGCCACTAAAGTTTCAGGTCAGCTTGAGAGAGACAAAATGCTTAACACAGGTTGGTTGAATGGATTGAGCATAAATAAATAGCCTCTTGGAGCATAGCCTTGCTAGAGAGATGGCTTGGTCTAGTGTGTGAGGGTTGGCTTAGGAAGCCAAGAGAAAGGGTTCTATTCCTACCTCTGCTAGTAATATTGTGGAAGGGTGATAATGGATCTTTATAGGTAGCTCCATCACTGCAAGGTCCCTCCACTCCAGTCTGGGTCTGTTAAAACAGATACCGGCTGCAATTTTGTCCCTTTTTCAACAAGGTTCCAGATCTATTCTTCCAGTGGTAGAGGGGCACAAGTTTGTGTATGTGCAAAACGGTCTTTTGAGCAGTGCACATGCACAAACCGGTGCTGAGCAGCAGTCGGAACAGTGCACAGAGTACCAGTACAGTGAAACATCCACAACAGATCTCTATGCACCCTTACAAAATGGCGCAGAATATCTACAACTGAACTGAATATTAAAATTATCAGCCGCAATCCCAAACCTCCTCCGCAAGGCACAATGCACTTGTAATGGATGTGCACATGGTTTGCACAGATGTGCACATGAGGGGTTGTGCACGGCGCATGCAGGGCATGGGATCGGCCCCGTGGTCTGTGGCTAAAATACACCATTATAGATAATTTGACAGTAATTCAGTCATAACCCAATTACCATGACAGCTGATGAACCCAGTAACCAGATAAGATTACTACAGTTAACTGCTTCACCATATTACTGTTGCTGTATTACCAGGGTACTACAGGACCAATGTTACTGCTACTAGTCTGCAACCAAGTCTGGAGGGGAGAGAGTAAACAGGATAGAATTATGGGCAAACGGTGTACAGCGATACATTAAATGGCAATACAGTAATATGGTCAACGATGCACTATGGTTTTATGTAGTAAAATGGTTAACCAATTCATCTGGAATCAGATCCTGCTCAGTATCTGGTCCTTTCCGGAACTGGTTGGATACCGCAGATCCAAACAAATACTGAAAGTAATGGATAATCATTTCAGCGCTAATAATATCCATACAGATGGCAGGGCAGATCCATTCCAGTCCTACCTCGGCTGTGTCAATTTCCCCTCCTCTTCTTTTACTGCCTGGTACGTTTAAGCAGTAAACTACACTAGGATGGGGACTGTTTCTTTCCATAAGATTATGCAATGTCCCCGATTCCCATCGGAACATCTAAGGACTACTACAATTCAGACAGTAATATCAGCCCCTTAATCTTGCACTTACCCAATAACATCCAATATAATTGCAGAGTAATCTGTAGGAACAGTTCATTATTGGGTTGTATAATTTCACAGGAGCCATGTGTGTGTTATCGCTCCCTGTAAGATTAAGTGATTCCACAACCTGTGTGGAGCTGTATTGAAGCCCAGCGCCTGTATCCGGATGGAGTGATGACTTGCTAGCACTCCAGCTCCTGAGCTGTGGAACTCAGTTTAAAGACGCAGGGTCCTAATGCAATAGATTCAGTTGCTGCATCGGGGCCTTTAGCTGGGATAGTTTTTTTTTTTGTTTTTTTAAAGGTATCATCATGGTGTAAATGTTGGGAGACTACACTTGGCACAATCCTCAATCTGTTTTGCACTGGTGCGTAACTATAATAGGGGCAGGAAGGCTGTGCAGTTTCATATCGTTTTATTAATTACGAAAATGGATGGATAGGAAACTGACATTTGTTTTGATTTCATTCATTTTTGTTTTTATTTTGTAGTATTCTTTTATTAAACATCATAATAAAAAACAAATCACTGTGGCTTTGCACAAAATGGCCACCAGAGGCATTTTGCACATGTGCTTTTCCAAAATGGGGCTGGCAGTTTCGGCACCATTTTGGGAAAGGGCTGCGCCTGCAAAGAACAGCACTGGCAGCCATTTTGTTCGTGTGCAGTGATTTTTTAAAAAAATACATTTTACAATGATTTATAATAAAATAAAATGAAAACAATAAACAAAAACAGTAAAGTCCTTTATGACAACCCCCCCCCCGACGGTTTTTGGAAATGAAAACGAAAGCAAATAATGTGCCTGCGGCATGACCCTAAAAGGCAGCCGCACAGGGGTCAAAGATGCGGGGAGAGGGGACACATGCATGTAGAATGCTTATATACATTGGAGTGGATTGTCCCAGTAGGGGGGCCCATTCCATCTTCTGCACCAGGGCCCATTCTCACCTAGTTACTGCTGGTGCTAGCCCTTTGTATCTGTACAAGTCTCATTCCCTTCAGTGGGATTCCTGCCAACACAGGATATTGAGGTTTTACAAATCTGGTATTAAAAATAATGCACAAGCTGCCGGTCACTGTTGTGTTCAGTGGTGGCCGCTGACTTCCAGTGCGTGTAAATGCTCCCCGCGCAACTTTTTAAAGAGCAGATTTGTCAATCCGCTAGATTCCCCCACTCATCTAAAAACGCCCTGAGAGGTAGAACCAGCAATGAAAGCTTTGAGGATCACAGCATCAACATGACTTTCACATTCATCCGATTTCATGTGTTTGTTTTCCAAGAATAGTTGGTGAACCATTCAACCCAGTGAAGCCATGGACAACACTCCTGTTGACTTCAGTGGGGTCAAGATTTTATCCACTGAAGCCAATAAATACATCTGTGGGAATTTTCTTAGACTGAGCATATTCTAACAGAATTTTTCTAGAAAGTGAATTTCTATTTCTTTCTGTCTTCCCACCATAATGAGCACAATGGGGCTTGAGGACCAGGTGTGAGGAACCTGAGGCCCCAGAGCCAAATCTGGCCCAGCCACAGCTGTTTGTCTCATTGTGTTTTTTGTTTTTTTTAATTTGGCCCATTTCCAATTCCTATGGATCCAATTCCCACCCTCAAGCACTGAAAGTGTGACCTCAGGGGAAGGAGCAGAGATGATAACATGCACTCACGGACAGGAGGTGGACCCATGATCTGGACCCTCCCCTTCAATCCTGAATCCTGAGCACATCCCTTAAAAATTGGCCTCGGTCAGCGCCTATCCATTCCCCAAAGTCTGTACTCATTTTTAAAATGGTCCATGGGAGGGGAAAGGGTCATCACCTTTGTCCTAGTTACTACTGAAAAAATATTAATAGCAATGATAAATAATACGATAATTATTAATAGATTGCACTTAGTAGTGGCAACATTTTATACGAAGGGTTTCGCTCACCCAGCTGGAGAACAGAAATAGACCTGGTGACCTATGTGTCCAGTCAAATATCCACTACTTGCAGCAAGCAAATGGTAACCATTACACATCTCCCAACATTTTGATCAGCCAAAGAAGGACAAACCCTTCCAACTGGCCAATAAGCTCCATCCCCTCAGTGAATAATCTCTGCTCTCATGGGCTTACATGGATCACATGCACCTTCCAACATTCCAAGTGCATAAAGAGGGACCGAACTTAAGCTCTCCTGCTTCTCATTCTACTTAGTTTCTTGTCATTCCATCATCTCCCCATTGTCCTCTCAAGAGCATTTCCTGGGAGACAGCCAGGAAAGAGGCACCTGAACCTCGAATGCGGAGGTTCAGACATTACGTGGCCACGGCGGACCACAGTGAACCACAGTGAACACCGTGGAGTGGCCGTGACCGACGTAACATCTGATTGATCCTTGCCAGATGTTCACCACAGTGACTATCTGGCGGGGATCAATGCAAACCACGGTTCTGGCCCT
Source organism: Sphenodon punctatus (assembly GCA_003113815.1). NCBI lineage: Eukaryota > Metazoa > Chordata > Lepidosauria > Sphenodontia > Sphenodontidae > Sphenodon > Sphenodon punctatus. Next base: position 18,367,442 of record QEPC01009472.1, on the reverse strand, counting down.
GTGGCCGGACGCAGAGGTAAAATCGTGATTAGATTGACCACGATTAGGAATGGGCTAAAAGTAACGTCTGTTACCGTGGCCCATTCCTGATCATGGTCCCGGCCACTGGGAGCATCTCCCTGAGGACAGACGGCCATGAAGTGCGGAGGACAGGGCTGTGCAGCTGCACGGCACACCACTTAGCCCCACCCAAACTCTGCCACCTCCCTGATTCCCATCAGTGATGCGGCCGGCACGTCTGAAGGACGGCTGGCCTCATCACTGACCAGAATCGAGGAACAGTCCCAGTCCATGATTCAGCATGGTGGGCCCAGAGGCCCATCACGTCTGAAAATACCCCTTGTCCCAGTGACAGAAAGACAGTGGGATTCAGCAACTAAAGAGGGACTGTTTCTCCAGTAAAGTTTAAGTTTTTAAGTTTAGTTTAATAAAATGTGTATGCCGCCCCTCCTGCTAAAAGCATCTCAGGGCGACTAACAACATATTAAAAACAATTTCAACAAATGCAATTTAAAATATCACAATAAAAACAATGTATCCCCCCACCCCACCCTAACACAACCCACCCACCCCATCTCCCTCAGGGAAAGCATGGTGGAACAGCCATGCCTTACGTTGTCAACGAAAAGAGGGGAAGTCGGTGGTCAGGCGGACCTCCGACAGGAGGGAATTCCACAGCCGCGTCGTGGCCACAAAGAACGCCCTCCGCAAGGTCGATACCTGAGAAACCGGGGGACCTTGAGGAGGGTGCCCCCGGCTGACCTCAGGGGCCGATCCAGGTCCCAGAGGGCGAGGCGGTTCTGCAGGTAGATGGGGCCCAGGCTGTTTAGGGCTTTAAAGGTCAGCACCAACACTTTGAATTGGGTCCAGAAGACTATTGGCAGCCAGTGCAGAGAGCGAAGCACTGGTGTAATGTGCTCGTGTTGGCCTGTCCCCGTTAGGAGATGAGCCACCGCGTTCTGCACCAGCTGCAGTCTTCGAACCAGCACCAAGGTTAGCCCCACTATAAAGAGGGCCTATTGGTATGCCAAGATGCATGTCCATCAATAATTTGGCTTGCCATTTCATATAACAAATTGTCAGCAAGTGAAGCCGGATGTTCCTGGTCTTTCTCACTGTCTTGTTAATACAGGGAATGCGCTCTGCCGCATGGTGAGAAGGGCGATGCAGGCCGGCCACATGATTTGCTGACTTTAATTCTCCATTCTGTTGCACAGAGGGCTGAAGGGAGCCTTCTGGCTTGTTGGAATGGAGATCCCTGCAGGTATCTAACGTGTTGCTTTGCCCAATGTGAAAATCAATAAATATGCTTGCTGAAAAAAAATATAATACACAGAAATACTCAGCGTGAGGCAATGAAGGGAAAGTAAAAGCTCTTCTCTAAGGAATAATGGTTTGAAATGGAAGTCTCAGAAAATAATAATGAGGAAAAAAGCTTTTTGCTGTGGAAATAGAGCACTACCAGGCGTACACGCACTGGGACTGACAGACACACAGGTCGTTGGCTTCTCAAGTCCAGTGTGACATCTTCCGTGGTGGCACAGGGGCATAGATAGAGAGGGGACTCAGTTGTGCCTGGGCCCCTGGCTCTGGGGGCTGGGAGTGTCCTTTGGAAGTGGCCTGAGCCTGTTGAGGAGATTTTCAGAGTGGGTAGGGGAGGGAGCAGGGCTAGCACTCTACCCCCACCAAAGGCTGCCTTATAGCCAAATGTTTAGAGGACACATGAGAAATACAGGTTGCAGGGTTGCCCTGCAACCTGTATTTCTCATAAGTGTCCTCTAGCTATTTGCATATATGGCAATCCTATGGGCCCTTCATCCAGCATTGCTTGCCTTGCTTTGGGGGACTTCATCCCCCATGTGATGTTAATGTGAATTTAGGAAAGGAGGAATTAATATCATGGATCAGGCTGTGTCTGTAGTCTTGTGTTCTGTCTCATGGCGGCCAGTACCAGCTGTGTTAGAGCAGGGTGCCACAGGTAGGAAAAGTGATGGGTTCATTTGCCTCCCCGTGGAAGGCTCGACTCTGAGGTTTTCTTTACAGGGTTAGCCTATCCGCTCTCCCTTCTTGGGCTGAGGACAGAGCAGTCACCGACCCTGCGCTTCCAATTCCAAGGTGTGTTCATTTCCACGAATGCATCAGCAAAGTCCATCTCCTGGAGACCTACACAAGGTGCAGGCCTCTTCCTTGCTCACCAGCCCTCTTCCCCATGACTTGAACAGGTGCACCTCGTACCTCCACCTCACCACCCAGAGCCACAGCAGCAACCTCCTGCACCAAGTAGCTCCTGTCCCCTTTGCATTCCCGTCAGTTATATAGCACAGCTACTATCAGACTTATTGAGCTAATGAGAGCGATGGTGCCGCTCCTGATGAGGCTGAGGGTGTTTTTAGATGCACTGTCCCCCCTCCCCCCGCAGTTTGGCAGATGTTCATGCGCATGCACGAGGGGAAATTTAAACACACACGAACCCCTGGAAGTTTCCCGGGCACCTTTGTAAACAGCGATGCCAGGCGACTCTCGTATGTTTTGAGACACGGACTCTGCTATCGAGGTTTTACAAATCTGGGTCTCAAAACATGCAGGAATCCACCAGTGTCACTGTTTACAATGGTGCTCGGGTGGCGTCCGGTGGTGTGCATGTGTGTGAGCATCTAAATCCCCCCGTGTGAGTTTGACAAACCCGAATTTTGAACTCTGGGGGGGGTTAAAAACGGGTGCATCTAAAAACACCTGAGTTGTGAGGAATGTTGGACTCGCACCAATGTCTGCAGGCAACAGCCAGTGCTACTGCTACTCCATGACGTGATGCTGACTTGAAGGCCCCTATGTTCCAGCGATGCCACCCCTCCCCAGGCTTCTGATTGGCTGCTTGGGCATAGCAAGATTGTTATGAGCCTCGGTGCCGAAGATGGAACGAGTGGCTCTCACTCCCAGGGAATGCAGCTGTAAGAGGGACAGGCCCCACCCTGGGCTCATGGGCCCTGGGGCAGCTGCAGCACCTGACCCTATAACAGCTACACCCTTACGTTAGGAACTTACCACCAGCCTTGCCTGATTTCAGCCCTCTCCCTGCCTAGGCCTGATCTTGCTGAGACTCTGGATGTCTCTGCACAAGCTGCTGGGGCCCGATCCCCGCACGGCCCCATGGCAGGCAAGCACAGCCGCCACACTGGCGGCCAGCCTAGGGAGCTGGGCAGATGATTCCCCCCTCCCAGTGCCGCTGGGCCACTGCCAGAGATGCCACCATGGCTGGGGTGTGCCGAGGTGCTGGTCACATGAGTGGGCGCCCCAGCCCTGTCTCGCCTCCCTCCCCCGGCCATGACGTGGCAGGGAGTAACAGGCACAGCGCATAGCAGCCAGCTGCTCACCCGGCCCCATGGCCAAGGGATCATCTGGCGGGTGCCAGGCACATGAGTCACTGCATCACATGGCCCAGTTGCCCAGAATGGGTTAAGGTGCCCAAGGAGTGGCAGCCTCCACAAGGTGTCTCCTGTGGCTGCACACTCTGTGTAGCCACAGGAGACTGCAGACACACCCCTCCACCCGGGTGTAGAACTGATTCGGATGGTCCACGTTCACCCCCGGAGACTAATGGAACCTGAGAGGTTCCAGAAAACTCTTGGGGAGTTGCCCTCTGATCTTGACGACCTCCTGCTTGATGAACGTGTGGCTTTATGGAATACCTGCCTGTTGGAGGTCATTGACCAGACAGCTCCGAGGCGTCTGCTCCCTTGGCAATGGCTCTTCGGGCCTCCGTGGCTTACGGAGGGGCCTGAGGTTGCTAAAGTGGGAGGGGAGGCAGCTGGAGCGATGGTGGTGCGGTGCCGTTCACCTGTTGAAGCTGACCGATTGCGACACAGAGCCAGTTTACGTGCCTATGCTGTAGCTGTAGGGGCAGCAAAAAAGGAGATTTTGCCTTTGCAAAATCTTGTCTAGCAGAGCTTTTCCGAGTGGTGAGGCAGTTGGTTGGTCCTCCCTCCCTCTGCCTAGAATTGGAGTTATCTAATGCCAGCTCTGATATGCTTGGTGATTATTGTGCAGAGAAAATCACTTGGATTCACCACAACTTTGATGCCACATTTATTGCAGTGGGTGAACCAGAAGTTGTGGAAGCCCCGTCTTGTCCGGTTTTGTGAGATCAATTTCAGTTGGTGTTGTCCGGCAGGGCAGGGGGTGGCCTTGGGGCTGTTAGGGCCACCTTTTGTGAACTTGACCCATGCCTGGTGTCTGGCATCTGCCTGGTGTCTGCCTGGCGTCTGGCGTCTGCCTGGCGTCTGGCGTCTGCCTGGCATTTGCCTGGCCAGCCAGAAGACAGTGGAGCCATTGCTGGCGGGGGTGATTAATGCCTCCCTTAAGGAGGGCAGAGTGCCGGGCTGCCTTAAAAAGGTGGTGGTGTGGCCTCTCCTCAAAAAACCATCACTTGTTGTTGATTCCCTCGCCAGTTATCGGTCGGTCTCTAACCTTCCCTTTATAGGGAAGGTTATTGAGCAGATTGTGGCCCAGCAGCTGCAGAGGCACCTGGACCGCACTGGTTATCTGGATCCCTCCGAGTCCAGTTTTCATCTGGGGTATGGCATGGAGACTGCACTTGTGGCCTTGATTGATGACCTTTGTTGTGAATTAGATCAGGGACGATTGACCTGGCTAATTTTGTTAGATCTTCCAGCTGCTTTTGATACCGTTGACCATGAAATGTTGGTGACTTGCTTGCAGGATCGAGCTGGAGTGGGCGGAATCATCCTTGACTGGTTCCACTCCTTCCTAGCCAGGAGGCCTCAGCATGTGGTGCCTGAGGATTGTTGTTCATCTCCACGAGACCTCACGTGTGGTGTCCCGCAAGGTTCTATTCTCTCCCCACTCTTGTTCAATGTGTATACGCAGCCACCTGGTGATCTTGTGAGACAGTATGGGGTGCGGTGTCATAAATATGCTGATGATGCTCAACTCTACATTTCATTTTCATCTGACCCAGGCCCGGCAGTCTCAGTGCTTACCCAATGTCTGGCGGCTGTTGGGGATTAGATGAGGGCAAGCTGACTGAGGTTGAATCCAGACAAGACGTAGGTGATGGCAGTGGGGAGGGCAGTGGATGTGGCAGCTCCCATCATTGATGGGATCCGCCCTCCACTGGTATCCCAGGTCCGTAGTCTGGGCGTGCTCCTCGATCCGCAGCTCTGCGTAGATTTCCAGGTGGGGGCTGTGGCGAGGAATGCGTTTTGCCAGTTACATCTGGTTGCGACAGCTTTGTCCGTATGTTTCAGATGGTGACCTGGCCACCATCATTCATGCTTTCAATACCTCAAGATTGGACTATTGAAACACACTCTACATGGGGCTACCTATGTGACGGTCCGGAGACTGCAGCTAGTGCACGATGCAGCAGCCCGTCTCCTCATGGGGATGGGTTGCTGTGAGCACGTTACACCGGTGTTCCAGGCTCTCCACTGACTGCCTATAGTCTTCAGGGCCCGATTAAAGGTATTGGTTCTGACTTATAAAGCCCTATACGGCCTTGGCCCGACTTACCTGCGGGATCGCCTTGCTCTCCATACTCTGGAGCGGCCTCTGTGTGCCTCTGGGAGCGCCCTTCTCAAGTTCCCGCGTGTGGCCTGGGGAGCCACAATGGAGAGGGCATTCTCAGTGGCCACACCTAGGCTGTGGAACTCCCTCCCGGTGGAGGCCCAGGTGTCCGCAGATCTCCCCTCCTTCCATCGTATGTGTAAAACGTGCCTGTTCTGCCTGGCCTTTGGTGAGGGAGATGGGGTGTAGGGTGGGCTGGGGAGCTGGGAGGGGTGGGATTAGTTGTGTCCCTTCTCTTTTTATTTGCATTGTTTGGTTTTTATGTGCTTTAATGTTGTACGCCATCCTGGGCTGCTTGGAGCAGGAGGGGCGGGGCACCAAATGTTTTTATAAATAAATAAATAACCTGATTCATCAAGTTACCCATGACCTGGAACTCTGACATAAATGACAGACTGTTGACTGCACAAGGGAGCTAACCCTGCAACGACTCACCACACAGTCGGTTCTCATGGCAGCAGCTGTTAGTAGCCAGCTCATGCCCTAAGCTGTAAAGATTTACTTTCCTTGTACATGTTTACCTCTCTCACGTAACTGTGAATATCCAATTTTTCCATATAAATGTCTAATCCTCTTTGATATGGAACTCTTGGGTTTGGGGCATAGGGTTATAAATCTTTTTTAAAATTTGTTTGACTGTTCCTCTCTTCTTGAATTATGAGGCAGGGCAAAAAGGAAATTCTAATTAAACTATCAAATTTGACCTGGACTTGTTGTGTTCAGGCCGGGAGAAACTGCCCACATGTGCATGGGTCCTTGGGGGGGGTTAGTCGTAGGCTAGCCTCCTTGAAAATGTGCAGCCAGGTTAGTTCCATAAATTAGAGGGATGAATAAGAAGTGAGGCAATAAAAGGATTAAAAATAACATGTGAGGGGGAGAGAGGCAGAGTGGGCCTGTCTGTTCATCGGAGCAACAAGGAAAATTTCAGTGAAATGGAAAGGAAACACACCAAAAAGCAAGGAAAGGAAATAATTCTTTACATTGTGTGCAAGTGATTTGTGGAACTCATTGCCGGATGATATTATTGACAGGGCTTATATGGAAAGGGGAGGGGCTTGCCAGGGATCAGCCCCAGCAATTACATTAATGCAGGGGGTTGGGCCTAAGCCTCAAGAAATGTTCCCAGTAGGAGTGTGCCCCAAAAATGTTAAAGACTGGGAAAAGGCCAATTTCTGCCATTTCAGGGTTAGAAACAAAAGCCAAGCCCACCTAGATGGTTTGTTTGGCTTTGATTAACCACTTTTGTGCCGCATCGCTTGTGATGGTCATCCTACAGATTAAATCACCAGAAAGAAATCCTGTTGTACATGGATCTGCAGAGAGCCAAGGTGATCTAGTGATTGGGTTGTTAATTGGACACTCGGGTTTCGTTCCCTACTCTGACAAGCCCTGGGGTAGGAGGCCTGACTTCTGAGGCAAGGTTTGTGATTTCTGGGGCAGGCTTGGGTTCAAGCAATTGTCTGAGCTGGATTTAAGAACAGAATTGAATTATTTATATGGACAATGAGAATATCCAAGCAACAAGCATTTGCGAAAGGGTCTGCGTGCCCCTCCAACTCAGGAGGTTAGGAAGCAGGTTTCTCTAATGACTAATTATTCACTAAACCAGATGCAGGGTTTTGAGCACCTTGTTATGAAGCCATTGTTACCACTCACGCTCTAAGACAGGATGGTTATTGTTATGTTCTCGGGGTTGGGGACCCTTATTTCATTACTGTCCTCAGCGCCTCACAATATTCTGCCATACCGCTCACCCACTTATTATTATACTGTGCATCTTTCCCATGAAGGTTTTTCAACGTCTTTTTAAAAGGTGGGTGGGTGTCATTCCTGTTAAACAAACATGGACAACGGAGACCTGGGAAACTGCTGAGTGAATTGCCCAAAGTCATTGCTGGGGATTCGTTCCCTGCTCCCAGGGTCTGTGCCTCAGTTTGTCCCGGAATGAAAGACCCCAGACGTACAGCTCTCCTCAGGAAGCATCTTTATTCTAATTCTTCAGTACTCCCCTGCTGAGCACAGGGCTCCTCCCTGGGAGAGTGGAATCACTTTTACAAAACACTCCCACACCCAAGGTTGTTTTGTTTGTGGTTTTGAATGTAAACGATGTGTTATTTCAGACGAGAGGCTATCCTGCATGGCCACCCATGGATCTGACTGCCCATCTGAAGGTGGAGCATTGAGATGCACACTCATGTGAGCCACGATGTGCCCACTCAGCCACTCATGGAGCCATGTCAGGAAACATGGACTGAGCCGTGTGGGATTAGCCAAATATGCATTGGCTGCCTCTGTGGCCAAGGTAGCCACGCTGGGAGCTGCCCATTTGTTTTGCTTCCCACACCTTCCACATGTGTGGGTGCTCTGTGGCAGAGCCATGTGTCGGCCATCAACCATTCCCCCTCACACCCAGTCGACTTGTAATGACTAAATGCAGAGTCCTTGGATGGGGAGGTCGGGTGGGACCACAGTTCAAGTCTCTCCTTAGTCATAAGCTCACTGGGTGACCTTAGGCCAGTCACAATATTCTTTCAACCTAACCTACCTCACAGGGTTGTTGTGAGGATTAAAAGTTGTGTTATATGTGAAACATTCCGAGTGTCATGGCAAGGGGGCACTATGTAAAAATTAAAGATAGATGATTAGGATGATCATTGATTTTACAACACCCAGTGTCACATTTCCTCCCTTCACATCCAGGTCCTTCCCCAACCTGAAGGCATCTCTTTACTTTCAGACTTCCCTAATTTTTTTCCAATACTTAGTGACTTCTAGGCTTTTGATTCCCTACTGCAGTCAGCAGCCCTCTCTTAGACAGCTGTCCACCATCAGCCTCCCTTTGTTTGATTTAGGCTGAACATTCAGAAGGACTCTAACTCCCAGGGCAGTCAGACAGTAAAATAATTTGCCAAGGGAGGCTGCGGTGGCCCCATCACCAGAATTATTTCAAAAGAAGTTAGACAGACATCTCTCAGGGATGGTGTAGGTACTGTGGATCCTGCTTAATGGCAGAGAGCTGGACTGAAGGATCATCTTTGTGTTTCCTTCTGTTCTATGGTGCTAGATTTGCTGCAGCAGGCTGGGAGCCACAGAGCTGAGCACATTGACTCTAGAAAGCCAGGCTCATCCTAATACAGTCCCACGGTCAGACAGCGGCAGAGTTAGGGAAAGAAACCAAATCCTCTGATTCTGCATTCCCTGGTCAATACAGCCTTCTTCCACCAAGGCATGGTGATGGTGCGGAGGTGTGTCTGGCTGTAGCTATGGGGAGTATTTTCTTAGTGTTAATTCCTATCCGACAGAAACAATGACTGGTTACTAGTTTATTTTGTGTGTCTGCTGCTTTATGTCACAGCCTGATCTCACAGCCCTTTGGAGGTAGAATAGGGGGCTGGATTAGGGGTGACCCTCCCCCCCCCCATATGTTTGCCTCTTCCTGTGATATCTGTTTCATTTTGCGATTATCTTTTCCCACCCCCATGAGCTGGTTTATGGGTCCACCTTGCCATTTGCAGGAGAGGGAGAATGTGAGTTAATGTGGTAACATTTCTTCTAAATAGAGGCACGCCTTCCCAAAGGAGAGGAAAACACAGCTGGCAGATTTCCCTAAGCCTCCTCCAGGGGCCTAGCTAGGTTGGAGTTCTTCTCAGTCCCCAACTTGCACATTATACCTAGGCCCTTGCATTCATCTCTCTCTCCTCCCTAGCCCTGCACAGCTCCAACTCCGTGTGTGGTTGTGGTAGGCAAGGGGTTAATTCTCTTGCATTTTCTCTTGCTATTAAAGGGAGGGCGAGAGAATCTTTTCAATTGAAACTGATTAGGAACAGTTGGGCTGTCACCACTCTTGGTTTTATGATGGTCCTATAAAGAGCAGCCGGTAATTCATTGAAAAAGACTTGCTTTGCAGTGCTGCGAACTGGGACTGCATATCAAACAGGGCACCTATTTCCGGCAAGCCATCCTCTGCTTTGGATCCTTCCAAGACCTAAAGGAACAGGGTGTTACCATGTTCAAGCAGGCTGCCGGAGATGGTGAGAGAACAGGGTTAAGGTTTAGTTCCCTGCTTTACACCAAACTGGTAGAGCCTTTTCAGTCTGCTGGTATTGAAGGGAGGGCCGGCCCCAGGCATGTGCCACATGTGTGGCCAAACATGGCCCCCCCAGGGTGCTTGCATGGCTGGGCAGCAGGTTGCAGCCAGCTTCTCCTCCAATAAGTTCTTCTGCCTCCCTTCCCTGGCTCCAGTCCCCATCCCTCAGATCTTACTGGGAGACAAAGCTGTTTGTTTACAAACAACTCCTCCCCATGTGAGCAATCAGAAGGTTGTTACCTTGAAAAGAAGGTTCTTCGAGATAGCTACGAACATTCTCACAACTGGGTTCTGCACGCTCACCCTATTCAAACAACAGACTACATGATGGTCTCGAGCTCCTCTAGTATAAAAAGCACTCACCCCCTCTGAATGGCAGTTCCTTCCAACCCTTTCTAGGAATATGAGAAAAAAATTCAATGCGGGGCTGGAAGGTTGGGTGTTGTGAGAATGGACTATGTATATAATGTGTGTGTCTCTTTTCATGGCATAATGCTTTTAATAGGCTAGCTGCATTTTGGGTGTCTTGTGTGTTTGATAGCAGCACCTCTGGACCAGTTGCACCGCATGCATGCACAACGTGACACCAGGTGACACCAGCAGCAAGAAACAACAGGTCCTGGAGGCCAGGCTGGCTGAGCTCACCCCCCTTCTCCAGTAAGGCAGTGGACGCAGTCAGTCTCTCTGTGCCTACCTCACTGCTTGCCCGGTTGCCCCTGCAGTGGAACCACTCCTGGGGAGTGGTGGTAGATGCTTGGCTGGGGAGTTGCGGGGGGGGGAGGAAGCATTGTGAGGCCATGCTTGTTTATGGCCACTCGGCTGAGCACCAGGTAAGGCAGCCAAGGGGTGCCAAACCGGGGGTGGGAGGAGAAGCATGGGGAGGCCATGCTTCTCCATGGTTGCTCGGAGGGGTGGAGAATGGGAATCCTTCCTGTCCAGAGGGAGTAAATTTTATGTAAATGTACATATTTGCATAATTAGGTGGTCCTAATTATGCAAATTAGGCCCCGCACCAAGACTTCACACATGGCCTCACAAACCCCGGAGCCGGCCCTGATGGAAGGGAAGGGTAAGAAGAAGACAAGGAGATGGAAGACATGTGTACGCTTAACATAAATAATCAAGCAAGGTGATGCTAGGGGAGGAGGCCAACAGAGCACTTAATACTTGAATTCAAACCTGGTTGCCTTGAGTTACAAGCAAAGAGAGGTGCAGGTAAGGGTAGGTGTCTCAGCGCAATGAGGCTTTCACCCTTGTGCAGGGTGGGCCTTCCTATAGGGTGACCCAGGGTCCTGCTATATTATCCACTTCTGGGGGCCCCATAGTGGCCCCTGCTTTTACCAGGGTAGGGGGAGCAGAGTCCCCACTCCATTCCAGAGGGGGCCCAAACACAGTCACTTTGGGAGCTTTGCATTGGGGGCCCCCAAGGGTATGTGGGACCTTGAGGGCCCCCACTTTCTATCTTCACCCTGGGGGCCACAAATTCTAAGGCCAGGCCTGCCCTTGGGAACTTGGGTTAAAATCCATCCAAGACCACAGATGAGGGGAGTTGGGTGTATTCGTGGCATTTTCTCCATTGCTGGAAGACATTTGACTTCACCTACTTACTTATCCCATCAGCTGTGCCCACATACAGGCTCATGCAGGCTCTGTATTCCAGAGCATTATGTGCATTTTGGGGATCACTTTCTGAATATCTGGATGAATAGTTAGTCACACATATACACAAAAGAATGCTTGCATATTCACTAAAATCCCTACTTTTCCGTTTCCTCCCCCAGTTATTTTTGTTTGGCTATCTAGTTATTCAATCAAATATTTGGTCTAATACTGTATTTGCAGTGACTATTCACAGGGGCATAACCAAGGAAGGGGAGTACCCCCCCTCTTTTTACTATTGCCCCCATGCCCTCCCAAACAAAGGAAAGTGCTTCCCATCTGAGAGACCTTGGTTCTCCCGCTGAATATTAATTTCAGAACTGGTCCACCAGGGAGGTACCATGATCTTATATAATCCGCCTTAGAAAAGTGGCACAGGCAGCATTTAAACGTGTCACTGCCATTGAAAACCATCGGTTGCACATTCTTTATAAGCCACATATTAAATGCCTCGATATCCGCTTATAAAGAATGTACGACCAGCAGTTTTCAATGGCGGTGGTGCTTCTAAACACTGCCTGCACGACTTTTCTAAGGCGGATTATTTAAATTTGTGAGCCCCTGTGCAACGTCTAAAAACAGCCCTAGTGGGGAATGAATCCAGGATTTTAGGGGTCCAAACCACACATTTGTGACAGAAATAGTAGGCCACATACCCTTAAATAAGATAGTCCTTGGTTGCTTGTGTTTCTAGTCCCATCTGAGGAGCCATCTTGTCAATGAGTGCACAGCTCATAGAGGCGCCATGATCACTGTTGATATGAAACCTGGGCCTTTGGCCCCAAAAGCGCAAGCTCTATTTGCTGAGCTAAAGGGAATTAACTCTTTCAGCTGCAAGTCAGTTGTCATCTCCAGGGTCAGGAATTCACTAGAAATGTGATTCGTTCCACTGAGGCCTGGTATAACAATTGGATGTCCTGATGGGGCTGAGAGGCCCATACAGAATTCTGAACCGAGGTTTCCCAGTTGCCACAACAAATCTAATCACTGAGTCAGGGCCTGAAGAAGTGTATTCCATTTAGACTGCACTTTGACTTTCTGCAAGGTAGTCAAAAACCAGCAGCGAGAGTGCTCTGAGGAGGACAGATGGCTGAGAAACCGGAAACCTCTCCCAACAGTCATTTCTCTTAAGCTGTGAAATAGTCTCCTGAGGGAAATTCCATTACTTGCGTTATTTGAAAATGAACTGGAGGTGGCCCCGTAGGGATCAGTCCTGCATTAGCTGGTACAGGGAGGTCAGTGGGAAGGCACTGGCACAACAGGATTGTTTGGGGAATAGGATACAGGCCTGGACTCAACAGACCATTGGGTTTTCAAAGTCTGGCTCAAGCACAGACTATTCTGTGACCTTGAACTAATTGCTTAATCTAGTCTGTGCCTCCACTTTCCTCTCTGTAAAATGGGGGTAATACTTTACAACCTTCACGTGGGCTTTTGAGGCAAAAGGATCTATGGTTGTGAGGGCCATCATGTTTGTATCTTGAACCAGCCAACGGCTTGGACTAGACAAGACTTTCCCTCCTTTTCGCTTTACCATTTCCTCAAAACAAAGGGTGTTTTTTGGTTGTTTTTTTGCATTTATTCCTCTTCATAGCCAGATTCCAATGATTTTCACTTCATCTCTCTGATGTGCTTTTTCCTGTCTCTCTCCTGACCTTTTCTCTCTGGGGGTGAATGAGGAGGGTGTTGGTATGGCACGAAACAAAAGAGGGATAATGAAGGGAAAACTTGGCCTCAGGAAACGGTTTTCAAAAGTACTGAGTTTCCTCTAAAAATGGAAGGAGAGAGGGGTAGGGGAAATAGTCTTCACTGTTGCAATTTCAAAGCTTTAAGTTGACCTCATTTCAAAGAAGCTCTGTGTAATGCCTTTCTTTTTTCTCTGTTTTCTTTTATAGGTAAGTGACATTTTATTGCATGTCCCTAAGGCAAAGTTGGATGGATGTTTTTTAAAGTGGAAACAAAAATGAAATGAGAGTTGCAGTGAAAGAGTAAAGCAAATGGGGAGGACAATGGAAAGGGAAGAGGCTGATCTGAAGAAGGCTGCTCAGGTAGGTGGCTACCAAATGGAGACGTCTTTGTTACCTCAGAGTCTTGTAAGACGGATTTTTGTCCTCAGCTCAAGGCAGACGCTGGAAGCTTAGCCCTGTGTGGTGAAAACTCTCTTGAGCGATTATGATGATGAAATGGGAATGGTTTTCTCCCTTGAGGGTGGGTTGGAACTAAGTGACCTCACAGACAGCTCCTTGGCTGGTTGGTTGAGACTACTGGGAAACAGGTGGTGAAGTGTGGAGGAGAAGGGACAACGGAAGGGGGCTCGCAAACCGGGCATATGGTTATGGTTATTATAGGCCAGGCAAGTTCACAGGTGTGTTTCATGCTGCCATTCCATTTTGCGGTATAAGTGTTAGGGTGTCATGTTTAGTGGAGGGACTTTGTTTGGTGCATGTGTTTTCCAACATCATTGGAGGGTGTTTGTGTGTCCATCTCGGTGGTTCGGATGACTTTTTTTCTTTTCTTTTCTTTTTTTCTTGGGCCTTTTTTGTTGGTAGACAGGACTATTGAGAGTGCCATCTGTTTTTCAAGGCTATTAAATGAAACGATACAAATACAGATTAGAAGAAGCTACAGACAGTGGAGGCTACCTCTGGAATCTATTTTTGTTGCAAACAACAATTCAGTTCTTGGATGGTGAATTTACCATCAGGCTGGATTTCACACACTTGATCCCTAAAATAGCTCATTTCAGCATTGAAAGAGTCCTAGAATGGGTTGGGCTCTATTTTCAAACCAGTTTGTTGATCCTTTGTGCGCTGATATCTTTCAGAAAATTCCTGTACTCTCTAAAATACACCTTGAATAAAGTTTATATCACTTGAGCTATTTGGCAAATATTAAAATATCAAAACTGTGAAAAATGTAAATATTTCCTTTTGATGCTATCTACATTAATGTTTTTAATTTATAAGTTTGGAAATGTCCATTATTTTTTTAAAATGGGAATTTTTCACTTGCTCAGACTGAGAGAGAAAACAAAAAGGGTTTGGTCACTGAAAGATGAACATGTGTGGAATTGGGTACGTTTTGGTTGCTGAAAATCCTAAATGAAGCCAATCCACCCCTTCCCACAAAATTTTGCACTTTATTTTTTTAAAAAATATAATCAAAAATATTTTGTGGAAATAAAATAAAAACGATTTTTTTTTCCTGAAGGGAGTATTTTGGGGAGTGGGAGTCGGAAACAAGCTTCAGGCTACTGCTTTGAAAATGTTGACCTACTGACACAGACTTCTACATCTAAACCGCAGCTGCTTTCTGTGCTCGTCCACCGGCACATGGCAACTGGCTACTCCTGCTAGCTGCCCTCTGCCCTGTTTCTTTAGAGGCTTACCCGCCGCACTTGGAACATTAGCCCTTGCTGACAAGCCGTGTCGCTGAACACCGTTTAACTGCAAGTGGAGCTATGGAGAAAGCATTGGTGAAAGGTCTTTGCTGCTAAATACATGTTTCTGCGGTCATTCCTGTGGAGTGGATACGTTGGGGGGAAGAGTGGGTTGAATGTCGTCTGCTTCTCCCCCTGCCCCCACCTCTCTCCTCATCAGTGAAATTGCCAGATAAATTGTCACTCCTGCCTGGGTGTGTTGGGGGATGGTGGTCATGTAGGTAGCAGAAATGAAGCACGCAGCGGGATTATTTCGGAGCCCGGCACCAGCTGCACCGTTGATGAGGAGAGAGAGAAATCTGCTTTTCTGACTCGAAATCGAAAAGATAACTGGGGAAGTGGCTGACGGGGAATAAATATGGGCTATCAAGACGTCAGGTTTATACAGAGACATTCTGCTGACCGTAAAATCTCTGAACTTTAACTCTGCGTGGATGCAGATGGGGTTTCAAGTGGGTGTGCTTGCTGAGCAAAGAGGCTGCCCGCCGGCTCCTTCTGCTTTTATTTGAAGGCTGAGTAGCCAATAGGTTGGAGTAGCCACTGCCAGGCCTATTTCCCGATTTGGTGCCACAGGCCGGATTGGCAGGGCCGGCTGCCTTGACATGATGACATGGATCAGACTGGAAGGGCTTGCTGCATGACCACTCCTCCTTGCCCATAGCCCAGATGAGCTGATCTGCTCCCTGATCCATTGCCATAGGCTGGATTACTGAGGCCTGCTTCCTGACCTGGTATCCTATGCCAGATCGACAGTGCCTGCTGACTGGTCCAGCATCATGGAGCAGATCAGCAGAGCCTATTGCCTGACTTTGTGCCATAGATCGCGATGGTGGGACCTATTGCCTGACCATGATACCATGGGCTCTGCTCTGGTAGCTGGAGCTGGCCTTCTGCCCCCATTTCATAGGCTGGATTAGTTGGGCTGCCCTGAATTTGATAAAGGGAAACGCTTGCATTCTGTTGGTCAGGACTTTGTGACGCTAGCGCCATGGTGATCAGCAGTCTCCTCCTGGCCCAGTTGCCTGCGTTCATGACCATGAGGGGTTAGGCACAGTGGCTCTGCCATCATATTGCACAGACACAGGATTCTTGTCCTGGTCCAGCTCTTTGTTTGTTGGTACTTGCCTGTGGAAAGTCTTGTGATAGTGACTAGCTAGTTCTGAGAATGTTGTTGCCATGAGTTTTTCAGAAGCTGTTTTAAGTGGGGAGAGGGTGGGGACCAGGGGAAAGTTGACAACCGCATACCACCATCCCTGTGCGTCTGATCGTAACTCCTGCTGTACCCAAGAGTTGGTTTGCCCCTTGCCATGCTAGTGTGGGCATTCGGACCCTTAAAGAAGATGGAGACAGCCCCGACAAAATGAGTGCCCTGCGTGTGTCCACTACCTCATGGGGTGCACGGGATGCCACTCAAGGCCACATGTGGCCTGCAAAACCATTTCCTCCAGAGCCCACAGACAACTGAGCCTCCACTGCCCTCAGGAGAGTTGCTGCTGAAACTGCTGCAAGGGAGATGCTCCCCTCTGGTTTGGGGGCATGAAAGGAGTGGGAAAGAGGATCTTCCTTGTAACCCGGCTGGTGGTTGGGAACCGGGGAGAGCAGCGCACTGTTTAGCTGCTCCCCAGAAGCCCGATCGGACAACAGTACAGAATCTCCAGGAATCAGAGGGACCAGCTCCAGTGGTGGCAGCAACTCTCCAGGGCGGATGCGTGGCCCACACAAAAACTGACGTTGAGTGCTGCTGTTCTACCTAATCCTGCCCTTTTCAGTGATTGAGTAACTGAAGGGTTAAGGGATATAGGCAGGGGTGTACTTACCATGGAGAGAGGGGGATCAGTTGAGCCCGGGCTCTGGATTCTGAGGAGAACCATTGCAAGCTTACACGAGTGCCACTAGGAGCGAGCAGGGCTAGCACACTGACACCACCCACCGTAAAAATTTCCTAGCAGCATGCAGGTTGTTGGGAAAGGGCCCTGCTAAGGGGGAAGTATTCAGAGTGGGTGGGGGCAGAGTGCTGGCTCCACCCTCACCCACTCTGAAAACTTCCTTCCTGGCAGGATTGCTGCTACTCCAGGATGGGGTGGAGACGCGGGGAGGAAATAGAGCTGTGGCAGCATAGTCTTCATGGGTAAGGCCTATCCCCCACCCTGGAGACCTCACCCTTTTGTTGTTAGGGGCCCCCATAATTGGGACGTGAGCTCAGGTCCACCACGGTCTTTCTTCACCTCTGGAAACAGTGGAAGTAGCACCCTCGCCACACTTACCCTCTCTCTGACACACTCCTGCCCCATCTCGGTGGGCATAACGGCGAGCTCCCAGACTCAGTCCCAGGCAGTTCTGCCGTGGGTGCATCATCAGGCTTGTGCTCACAGCATATGGGAAACGCGGAGTGAAGAAAACACCCCCTAAGGGAGCAGAGCTGAGAGTGGAAAACATGGAGTGTACTTGAGGCAAATATTTAGACAATTTAGAGGCTCTGTGGAAATGAAGTGTTGGCTTTTAATAGCAGCGTCTATGGGAGGGAAAGAGCCAAGCTACAAGATGTTCCCACTATGCACTGATTAGAGAGGGGAGCCTGGCATTCACTACGCTCCCCAGGAGGGCTCCCTAGACAAATGAGAATGGTGGTCCCCGAATCTAGTGCCTTCGCCTTAGAAGCTTCCTAGTGATTTGTGAGAACGAATCTATTTGCCTGCTTCAAGTCACAGCCTGATCTCACAGCCCTTGGCAGGTTGAAAAGGGGGCTGAATTAGGGGTGACTAGCCCCTAAATACGTTTGCCTCTTCCTGTGATCTCCGTTTCATTTTGTGATTATCTTTTCCCACCCCCATGAGCTCTTTGGTTTATGGGTCTGCCTTGCCATTTGCAGGAGAGGTGGAGTGTGAGTTAATGTGGTAACATTTCTTCTGACTAGAGGCACACCTTCCCAAAGGAGAGGGAAACACAGCTGCCAGATTTCCCTGAGCCTCGTCCAGGGGCCTAGCTAGGTTGGAGTACTTCCCAGTCCCCAACCTGCAGGATCTAGTGCCTTCCCCTTAGAAGCTTCCTAGTGATTTGTGAGAACTAATCTGGAAGCAGAACATTATCCCGCAGGTCCTGTTCCCAGCCTGAGAGATCGATCCAGAGGCTGCAACTTGTGGA
Source organism: Sphenodon punctatus (assembly GCA_003113815.1). NCBI lineage: Eukaryota > Metazoa > Chordata > Lepidosauria > Sphenodontia > Sphenodontidae > Sphenodon > Sphenodon punctatus. Next base: position 18,349,533 of record QEPC01009472.1, on the reverse strand, counting down.
TGCAGGTAAAAGTGCATCCAGGCCAGGGCTGAATGCATTATCTGAGCCAGCATTGTAAATGCAGAGTTAACTGAGTGTTTGACAGAGTGTGAGGTCAAAGGCCCTGTTTACACGGGCGGCGTTTGATCTGCATGTTCGTGAGCGGGCGAGGCCCGTGGGAAGGACATGGCGCAGGCACGCGCGGTGAGTGGGGATGTGTGCGCGCTGCCACCGAACACGCACCCTCCACTCATCCCCGCGCACAGAGCAACCGGGGGAAAGGGTGGTTGCTCCATGCGTGGGGGTGCGTGTGCACCCATATGCATGCCCCGCCCACCCATCGCACACGCACCGGCGTTCCCACAGACCCTCCACCCCCACCATGTTGGGGCTGTGTAAAAAAGGCCTCAATCCTGTTGCTTTTATACGTGACATGATCAGATTCTGAAAGCTTCAAAGTGGAATGCCCACACTCTGCTGACCCTTACCCTGTTGTGTATAACTGTGTAAAAAATATTGATTTTATTTGTTTGTTTATTTTCAGTACTTATAGCCCACCCCCTCCTGCCCGATGGCAGCTTGGGGCAATGAACAAAATGCATTAAAACAAGTACGAAAATATAAAACACTATAAAACATCAGTTTAAACCAAAAACAACTCAGACCCGGAAGATAGCAAACACCGCCCCCCCCCCAAAAGAAAAGAAAAAGAAAAAAGAAAAAAAACCCACCCACTACCTTTCCCCCTTACCCAATGCCTGGTGAAACAGCCAGGTCTTGCACTGGCTACGGAAGGAGGGGAGGTCTGGCGAGAGGCAGGAGGGAGTTCCACAGCTGCCGTGCGGTCACCGAGAATGTTGTCCCCGGGGATTCCTGGGGGATCTCCAAGCGGGCTCCCCCAGTCGACCGCAGGGGCCAATCCAGGACACAGGGGATGAGGCGGACCACAGATAAGTGGGGCCCAAGCCGTAGAGGGCTTTAGAGGTAATAACCAACACCTTGAATTGGGCCCATAAGACTATAGGCAGCCAGTGCAGAGAGCAGAGCACTGGTGTAATGTGCTCCCGGCGACCCAGCTCACCTCTCACACCCCCATTCAAACTCACCCACACACTTTCACCTCTCTTCACTTACACACCCATTCAAGCTCACACACACTTTCATCTCTCTCTTCACTCACACACACCCATTCATACTCACACACATGCTCTCACCTCTTTCACACACACACACCCACACACACACACATTCAAGCTTACACTGTCACACATGCTTTTCTCTCTCTCACACACACCTATTCAAGCTTACACACACACTTTCATCTCTTTTACACACACACACACACACACACACACACACACACACCCATTCATACTCACACACATGCTCTCACCTCTTTCACACACACACCCATTCAAGCTTACACTCTCAAACACACTTTTCTCTCTCACACACATCCCCATTCAAGCTTACACACATGCTTTCATCTCTCTCACACACACCCCTCAATCCCCATTCATACTCACACACATGCTCTCACCTCTTTCACACACACACCCATTCAAAGCTTACACACACTTCATCTCTCACACACACACCCCAAACCCATTCATACTCTCACACATGTTCTCACCTCTCTCACACACCCATTCAAGCTTACACACACGCTTTCATCTCTCACACACCCCCAATCCCCATACTCACCTCTCTCTCTCACACACACACACACACACTCATTCAAACTCACACACACACACTGCACACACACACACACACTCGTTCAAACTCACACGCACACACTCACGCTGCACTGCCTCCTCTGGTCCCATCCCCCAGCCACCACACTAAGCAGGAGATCCTCATCCTGGCATGGAACCCCCCACCCTTGCTGCCTGCTCTGCTCCCTGCGCCGCTGCCGCCTGCTCTGCTCCGCCACCGGCCCGCCGCTCCTCGCGCCGCCTCCACTCTGACCTCTTCTCCGCACAGCAAGCCAGCAGCAGGTAAGCAAAGCCTGCTCGGCACGCTGTGTGCCCATGGGTCCTCTCTCCCTCCCGGAAGTTGCTTTCATGCAGCTTCCGGGGGAGAGAAGGAGGGGCCAGGCAGGCTGCGAGGATGGAGGAGGAGGAGGAGGATGTAGGTGGGGCCGCAGCCGTGGGTGGGTGGTCTGTTCAAGGTTGTCTTGGGGGTGGATGGGGGAGGGGCCCCGCGGTGCCGCTTCTGCCTGCCAGTGCAGTGTGGCGCCACACCGACCCGAGTCCCTCCCCAACTTTTAATTATTATTATTTATTTATTTTTTAATGTCTACACCCCTCCCTGAAGTGTGCCCACCCCCCAAGCGCGGGGCCCTGGGCGGCCGCCCCTAGCCGCCCCGCGGTAAGGCCAGTGCTGGACAGGCACACTCACAAACAGGCTCACGGGTTCATGGAGGCAGGGTATGTAAGGGAAAGGACTAGAAGCTGCATTGCCCAGACACAGAGAGAACAATCAAAGTAGGGAGACAGCCCAGTCTCCATGCTTTCAGGCTGCACAGGTTGTGTGGTGAGGGGAGGTTTGGCTGCCGTGCTCCCTGGGAGGGAGATATTCTGCCTAATCAGCAACTGGTGCTGCAAGAACTTAGCACCATGCTCCCCACCCTGCTTCCCTTTATGGGTATTCAGGGAGGATTAAAACAACCAGTTCTGTCATTTAGGTAGGATATCACCCCCCCCTACCTGTTGCACTGCATAGAAGCAAAGGCATCTAAAGGGTCTTGCCTACTTTCCAAGAGCAGCAGAACTGAGCTGCTGCCGGCATGACTGTTCCACCTCAAGGGAGACAGCTTGTCACCTTATTATTTATACAGCAAGGAAAGCTGGGGTTTGTCTAAGAGCACCTGGCTTTGGGATCCCTGAAAGGGTAGAAGGACAAAAGCTCACACTTGAACACCTCAAACAGGATTAAAAAAAAAAAAAAAAGTAAAAAAGGGGGGGGGGGGAGATTTTTCCTTTAGGTTGATAGGCAGCTCTGTTTCTCACCGATGCAGAGGTGCCCAGTTCAATTTCACTCTGCAATGGATGCCTTGCAAACAAGGCTAATCCTCCATTTGATGTTTACTCATTTGGAAACCTTTGTGTGTTCTGTGCCCCCCACATCATGCTTTGCAGTTAGTATTTATTCTTGCAAGGATGCACTTGCACATTAGCATGCAAAGATTTCTCTGTCTCGCTGATGAAATCCTTCAGCTCTTTAAAAAAATAAAAATAAAAAATCTTTCTAGAGATGGAAGAAATGAAGAGAGGCACGATGCCTATGGAGGTAATAACTTCACTCTGTTCGGCCATGGCTGAACCTCACCTGAACTACTAGGGATGGGCAAAGAGAACGCCGTCCGGATGTTCGGTTTGAAACCCGAGTTCGGGTTTGGCTGTTTGGTTCGGCGGAGTTTTGTTCAGCTGAACATTCAAAAAAGTGCTATCGGTACTGAAACCGAAATGTTTTCGCTATCTGTATTTTTTGCCCTGAAACCACCCCTGGTGCCAGGAAGTCTGCTCCTCAGCTGCCTCCCCCTTCCAGTCACGTTTTTCCCGCCCAAAGTCATGTTTTCTCCGCCCCCCTGAACTTTTCCAAACTGTTCGGAAGTTCGAGTGTTCAGTTCGGAAGTTCGGTTCAGTTGTCCGAAGAGGCCAAACTCCGAACTTCCGAACCGTGTTCGCACATCCCTATGAAGTACTGTGTTCATTTTGGGGTGCCTCCTTTTAAGGAGGACCTTGACAAATTGGAGCAGGTTTGGAGGAGGGCGGCAAAGATGACCAAGGGTTTAGAAAGCAAGTCTTATGAGAAGAGGTTGAAAAAAACTGGCAAAGGCGTAGCTAGGGTGGAAGGGGCCTTGATGCAGAAGATGAAATAGGTCCCCTCTGCTCCCCCCCCCCCCAAGTGGCAGAGGACACAGTTTCACTAGGGAGTGTGCGCCCCCCAAGATTGCGAGCTATGGTGCAGCTGTAATACCTGTCCCTATTTTAGCTACACTCTTGGAAACTGGGTATGTTTAGCCTAGTGAAAAAGAGATTAAGGGGAGGCATGCTCGCTGTTTTCCAATATTTAAAGAGAGCCGTCCCCAAGATGGCAAGGCACGGTTCTGCACTGCTACAGAGGGCAGGACTAGAATCAATGGGCATAAGCTAGAGGAAGATAGAGTGCGGTTAAAGATTAGGAAACACCTGCTAACAGTAAGAGTTGTACAGCAGTGGAACAAGCTGCCTCGGGAGGTTGTACACTATTCATGGCTGGAGATTTTCAAAAAGAGGCTGGACTTGGGGGTGCAGCTGGTAGCGCATTTGCTACCCATTAGCCACGTTTTGGGGGCACCCTTGGTGGCACTTGATGGATTTACCCCATTGAGTGCCCAGTTGCCCCCAAATGCATGTCTTTCTGGGACACCCTAGGAAGTTTCTGCCTCCATATGCTCCCTCGGCTGACTTACCTGCCCAGCTGTGTCACTGCTTTCTGCTCCTCCCAGCCTGACCCACTGCTCAGCCAAACTAGGTGGAGTGCCACAGTCCCCGTAGCAGGGGGGTTGCGCGTGGGGCTGAAGGAGCAGCAGCGCAGCCGAGTGGGTGAGCCTGGTGCTCTAACGGCACTACCATCTAAAGCACATTCAGGGTGTGGAGCTGGGCAGCACGAGGCAGCTCAGGGTGCGCAGTAGGCTTGAAACGACAAATCACAGCAAACGCTGTTTCCATCGGAAACAGGTTATTTGCCTTCATTCGCATGCCACAGAAACTTACCGCCTTTTCTGCTGCTTTTGCCATCGTTGTTGTTTTCCGTGAGTTGAACAGAGCTGCAACAGGGCTGATCCCAAGACCTATGTGCATCCCCGGGGGCTGTGGAGGTGCAAACGTGTCAGCTAAGAGCTGAGGAAGTGCTGGAAATTATTTTAAAAGTGCTTAAACTGTCATAAAAGTCCTGGAAAGTGAGAGAGTCCCAAAAAGTGACAAAAATGACTAAAAAAAACCCACCAGAAAAATTCCAGAAAATGACAAAAAATAATGGCAAGTGAGAACATTTAGATGAAATCACAAAAAATCACAGGCACCAATACTGACAATGGCTGAAGCGCAGAATCAACAGAGACTGATGAAGTACCAACGAACACTAGCAAGCACTCCCCCAAAGTTGGCATTTCCATGCGGAACGGAAAACCTTGCTCTCATCTTAGCCCTAGTGTTTGGAGGTCACCATGCAACCCAGAACGGGCAGCGGTTTTTGCCCTGATCTGTTGAGCCACAGTCGCCACCTCCCATTCCTCTATGGCCTGATCCAGGAGTGGCACCATCCCTGCCCTGTGCCCTAATGCAGTTCCAAGAGAGAATTCAGGTTGTGCAGGTGACACTGGATGGACTGCAGGCAGAATATGACAAGAGGCTACTATTCCCTCCTTCAGGGCCAGTAAGAAGCATGGGGTGGCCTAACAGTCTTCCCTAGGGGAGCATGGGCAGCTGCAAAGTGCCACAGCAGAGGCTTTCAGGGTACAGACTGTGCCCCTCTTCCCAACCTCCCACCAATACCGACATGCCCAGTCCTGCAAAGTGGGCAGGCAGTGTAGTTAATACTTATATAAGTAGGCTACGTAGCCTATAGGTTAAGATAGGTGAGGTTAGGTACGTAGGTTAATTAGGTTATATGTTTAGACAGATTAGGTGAGAGAGAATAAAAACGATTTTTTTTAAATTATAGTAATTTTTTCTACTTTAAAAAAAAACTCGTGTAAGGTTACTTAACAGATAGGTTAGATTAGGTGAATAGGTTAATTCAGTTATAGGTTTGGGTAAAGTTAGATTAGGTAAAATAATAAAAATTTGTTTTAAAAAAACCCCAATTTTCTACAATTTTTATAGTAAAATAAAAAACTCTTATTTATGTTAATTAGGTTATAGGTCAAGATAGGTTTAATTAGATAAAAAATAAGAATGTAAAAAATTATAATTTTTATAGTAAAAATAATAACAAAACTTAGTTATGTATCATTCTGGGTGCCTTGCAGTTAAACATTTGGTAGCGTTGTAGGTGGGGGAATTTAGTGTATTCCCCTTTCACAAAACATGGGCATTCTAGGATAAAAAAAACCCTCAGCTTAAAAGAGGAGTTAAGGTCCAGGCCTTACAAATTTACTTGTGCTCTAAATAACATGACAATTGTAAGCTAAGGCTCCCGCCTTATGTTGCTCACCATGTACGCAGTAAAGACGTTGGACAGTCGCACATATTGTGCTTGCTTAAAGGCTCCATGCATCCACACTTTACCTTGGTCTTTGAGCCCCAAGCCTCTTCCTCTGCAGGTTATGGACAACACTGAAGCTGCTTTCATTTGCGTCTGAGAGAATGAGACAGCTGAGTACTGGGTGGCTGTATATGGGAGAAACAAGGTTGATGGATTCAGGACGTGTACAGGGAAATAAGACCGGGGGTAGCTGGGCAGTAAGAAAAGTGTCTGTATGGGGAGGGGGCAACCAGGTGCTGAAGGAGTGTTTATGGGGGACAAGGCTCAGAAATGGGTGATGTGTATGCACGGATGAGGCTGTGGAGCAGGCAAGAAAGGTGTGTGTGTGTAGCAGTAATGGACAGACAAGTGCTGGGAGGGTTGTAGGTGGGGGCACAAGCCTGAGAGACGGGTGATGTATATCCATGGAAAGGGGGGGGGCAAACGGGGGGGCATTTTGTATGGGGAGGGGGTGCCCAGTGCTGGGGAGTATATATGAGAGGAGAAGGCTGAGAGATGGGTGATGTTTATTCAGGGACAAGGTTTTGCGGACATCTGAGGGTGGGTAAGTGTGTGTATGTTTTTCACATGTGCTTTTAGTTCAGGACGATGGGATATCAAATATTGGGGAGGTGTACATGTGGGGAACAAGGTTGATGGGTACAGGATGGGTAGCTTGATCCCCTTATAAAGGATGTACCTGAGGGGAAAGCAGATGGCAACTATCCTCAAGCCACAGTCCATAGACAGCCAAATCCTTTTCAAGTATTAATGACTAATGATTTATGATTAATGATTATTACTTTATTTATATATTTATTTATATATTTATTTTCAAAATTTATATCCCGCTTTCTCCCGCCACAGGCGGCCCAAAGCAGCTAACAGCAATACATATAATATACTAAAACATTTCAATTCAATTTTAAAAAAACAACACAATTCAACAATAAAATAAGACAACTATAAAACACCCCTGTACCACCCTCCCTACCCTTCTCCCTCACCAAATGCCTGATGGAACAGCCAGGTTTTGCAGTTCCTGCAGAAGGCCGGGAGGTCTGGGGCCAACCATGCCCCCACCGGGAGGGAATTCTAAAGGCGCGGCACAGCCACCGAGAACACCCTATTCTGTGTGTCCCCCCAGAGAACCTGGGGGACCTCCAACAAGGTGCCCACAGATAACCACAGGGACTGATCTAAAGCCCCGGGGGGTGAGGCGGTCTCGCAAATAAGCAGGGCCCAGACCATGTAAGGCTTTATAGGTTAAAACCAACACTTTGAAACAGGCACGGAAGACTATTGGCAGCCAGTGCAGAGATCGGAGCACTGGTGTAATGTGGAGCCGGGAGCCGGGCCGCCACATTCTGCACCAGCTGCAGCTTCTGAGCCATCGCCATAGGTAGCCCCACGTCGAACGTGTTGCAGTAGTCTAACCTAGAGGTAATAAAAGCATGAATGATCATGGCCAAGTCTGGAACCGAAACCAGCAGCCGAAGCTGCGGCACCAGATGTAACTGGTGGAAGACACTCCTCGCCACAGTCGCCACCTGGAGATGCAGGTGGAGCTGCGCATCGAGGAGCACCCCCAGGTTCCGCACCTGGGACATCAGCGGAGGGCAGACTCCATCAATTGATGGAGCCGTCACCTCCGCCGACCTACCCACTAACATCACCTCCATCTTGTCAGGATTGAGTCGCAGTTGGTTAACCCTCATCCAGTCCCCCACAGCTGTCAGACACCGACAGCTGGGTCTGGGTCGGTTGAAAATGAGAGGTAGAGTTGGGTGTCATCAGCATATTTATGACACCTCACCCCAAACTCTCTGATCACCTCGCCGAGCGGCTGCATGTACACGTTGAACAGGAGAGGGGACAGAACCAAACCCTGCGGGATCCCACACGGGAGGTGTCAGTAAGATGAAAAAGAGTCACCGAGTACCACCCGCTGAGTTCTTTCACTCAGGAATGAGCAGAACCATTCAAGAACGATCCCGCCCACCCCCGCACTGTCCCGCAGGCATCACCAACATCTCGTGGTCAATGGTATTGAGTGCTGCCAATAGATCTAATAGGACCAATAGGATTGATCGACCCGTGTCCTTTTCTCAGTGAGGGTCATCCACCAAGGTCACAAGTGCTGTCTCGGTCTCAGTGCCATGACCCAGACAAAAGCCAGACTGTGAAGGATCCAGATAACTGATGTGGTCAAGATACTCCTGGAGTTGCTGAACCACTACCCGTTCAATAACCTTCCCTAAAAAGGGAATGTTAGAGACAGGCCAATAGCTGGTAGGGGAGTCAGCGTCAAGCGATGGTTTCTTGAACAGAGGCCGCATCACCACCTCTTTGAGACAGCGCGGCACTCTGCCCTCACGCAGGGAGGTGTTGACCACCCCAGCCAGCAATGGCCCCAATGTCTCCTGGCAGCTCTTAATCAGCCAGGACGGGCATGAATCTAATTCGCAAGAGGTGGCTCGAACAGCCCCAAGCACCCCCATCACATCAGCGGGTGTCACCGACTGAAAGTGATCCCAGAAAAACGGACAAGTCAGGGCTTCTACACCCGCTACCTCCTCCACTGCACTAAATGTGGCATCGAGGTCATGGTGGATCCGAGCGATTTTATCCGCGAATTAATCCGCAAAAAGGTCATAGCGGGCGGGGGATGACTCAACCCCCGGGTTGAGGGAAGCTGGACTGACCAGCCCCCCACCACCCGGAACAGCTTCACTGGACGGGATTTAGCGGATGCTATGAGGGCAGCAAACAACTCCCTTTTTACTATCCGCATGGCCTCGGCACAGGTTCTCAAATGAGCTCTATGTCACAGTCTGTCGACTTCAGTACGAGATCGACACCACCATCACTTCAACCGTCGCCCTTCTTGCTTCAGGGCGCGCAGCCCCTCAGAGAACCAAGGAGGCCTGCGGGGCCGCCGCATGGGCAATGGTTGTCTGGGAGCCGTTTGATCGATGGCCTCCGTTAGCAAGATATTCCCTAACTTGACGAGGTCATTGATGAGACGGTTGTCAAGGTCAGAGGGTAATTCCCCCAGAGTGCCTAGAAACTGCACTGGGTCCATCAGCCTCCGAGGGCGGACCATCCTAATAGGTCCCGCACCCTGCCAGGGGCAGACATGCGCTGGAAGGGAGGGCTGTAGGAGGTAATGATCCATCCATGACAAGGGCACAGTTGATATCTCCCCCATTAACAGAACACCCGCCTCAAGGCCAGTGCAGAACATGAGGTCCAAGGTACGTCCCCCAAGATGTGTCGGGCCGGTGACCCTCTGGGACAGGTTGCCCATGGTTGCTATGGTGGCCATGAACTCATGCTCCGCTCCCCCGAGCACAGCGTCGGCGTGAATGTTGAACAGGCAAGGGGACAGTCATGCCAGTGATGTACCAGTGATGTATAGTGCCAGTGATGTACCTGGCATTACAGTCAGTAGTTACAGACAAGTCCCTACCCCAAAGGGCTTACAGTCTAAGAGACAAGGAAGGGGGAGACAAGGGAGAGGTGAACACCAGGAGAGCAACTCGTTTGTGAGTTTGAGAAGATGCAGATGCACATTCTTCACTTAGTTACCAGGAAGAGATTCTAAGTTAGGGAGGGAGGAGGTGGATGCAATTTCACTCATGATGAGCCAGGGAAAGCCTGATGGAAGAGTTAGGTTTTCAAGAGTGATTTTAAAGTTGGGAGGGAGGGAGCTGAACAAATGTATCCAGGAAGGGAGTTCCAGGCCTGGGAGGCAGCAAGAGAGAAGGGGCAAAGACGTTTAGAGGAGCAGGGGATTTGCAAGCCAGCGAGGGTGGAGGCAGCGGAGAAGTGAAGCTCCTGGGCAGGAATGTGGTGTAGAGTGTAGAGATACGGGGGAGCAAGGCCTTGAAGAGCCTTGAAGGTGAAGACCAGGCGCTTGTGCTGAATGCGCCCCCATGCACCTGACATTAACCTCCTTCCCATCAAGTGTAGGACGGAGAGGAACACCTGGACGTGGTCAAAGTGGCAGGCAAGGTGGATAACTTTGGCAGCAGAGTGCTGAATGGAGATGAGGGGGGCAAGATCAGAGGAGCAGGGGAGACCAATAAGGAGAAAGTTACAGTAGTCAAGGTGAGGGATGACTAGAGAGTGGACTAGGGTTTTTGCAGCAGCAACAGTGAGACGGGGCCGGATTTTAGCACTATTATAAAGGGCAAAGTGGCAGGATTTGGTGACAGCCTGGATCCGAGGCATAAAGGAGAGGGAGGAGTCAAAAATGAATCCCAGGCTACAGGCCTGAGGGACAGGCTGGATGGTGACACCCTCAAGGGGGGAATTAGAAGAGAGGAAATCAAGATATCACATATAGACCACCTGCTTCACGAGCTTGGAAGCAAATGGTAGGAGCAAAATGGGCCAATAGCTGGAAGGGTCAGAGGGCTGAAGAGTGGCCTTCTTAAGGATAGGGGAGACAGTGATGTCTTTGAAAACCGGTGGAAATGACCCAGCAGAGAGGGAGAGATTGGTGATGATCAGCAGAAAAGGTACAGTGGTGGGGGCAATTGCCGTTAGGAAGCAAGAGGGGATGGGATCAAGGGGGCAGGTGGAGGGCTTGGATGTAGAGAAGAGGGAGGTGACCTCGTCAAGAGATGCTGGGGAGAAGGACAAGAGAAGAGAGGCAGGAGGGAGAGTATCAGGGTGGCGGGGGGAGGTGGGGAGAGAGGGTTGAGAAGCAATAGCAAGGAGGAGTTTATTAAACTTGTTGTTGAAAAAGGAGAGAAGATCCTGTGCAGAGAGAGAGGAGAGGGAGGCTTCAGAAAGGAAGCAAATGTCGAGAAGCAAATGTTGAGCATAATACTCTAATGCAGGATATACTAGGACAAATATTTGCCTGCTCTTAATCCCCTGTGTAGTAAGCAGATGCACTTGAGCTGGTGCCTGAGAGGGGAGCTATAAATGAAGGAAAACTGTGGCTACAGTTGAGACAGGGATCAATTCCATAATATTTGAGTGGGGAGGAACTGTTTGTCCCCAGCTTCAGTGTTGCCCCAACCTGCAGAAAAAGAGGCTTGGGGCTGAAAGACCAAGGCGAAGCGTGTGGATGCAAGGAGCCAAAGTTGTAAGCAAGCACATAAAAAACAAACCTGACATTAACCTCCTTCCCATCAAGAGAGCAAATGTAGGGCGGAGAGGAGAGGCTGTAGGTCTTGGCCTACAGACTACTATTACGTTTGTTATCAGGCTGCCCGATGTTTGCCCAGACTGACTCCGGGCATGATGGTGGCTAGTCCAGGATCTCACCTCATCAAATGCCCAAAGTCACAGACTGGGCTAGCACCAGCCAGATCAAAGCAAAGTCTGACCATGTTCACGATGGCTTCCTGACCCGAGCTTGACCACAGCACAGTCACATCTGTTTTTACCCTTTGTGAGACTGTAGAACGTCTTTACTGCTTATTTGGAATGCATGCTTTTTGGAGCACCAGTGAATTTGTAAGAGCCTGAACTCCTCTCTTAAACCAAAGGTTTTTTGATCCTAGAACAGAGAGATGAGCCCTGCCCTGCACCAACAGCTATCTGTAGTCCACACTGATGATTTTTCAGATCCCAAATAGAGTTGAAATGGATTTTTTTTTAAAAGAAAAAAGATCCGCGGCTAGTATCTGGTATTCCGGATATGTTGCCGGTTATCTGGTAATGATCCAGTAACCACAGGGTTAATTGCCAAGCTGGAATACCGGATATTACCATTTGCTGCATTGCTGCTTACAGTATTACCTCATAACCGGACCAGTACAGAAAAGGGGTAGGGGAAGAAAAAAAGTTAAATCGTTACGTGGTAAACGGGAATGTGGTTAACCAGATAACCACCGGATGCTAGAAAGGAATCCAGTTGTTATCCAATTGGATATCGGTTACCACAGATAACATGATATTCAACCAGATACTGGAGTAGTGGTTATACTACTTTCATTCAGCTTTATTCCCAAACCATGTCTAATTATGTGTGTTTGCACAGACGTAACAACAGCCAAATAAGTGATTAAAGTAAAAAACAGTACCTTGTGGTACATCTGTTAACACCCACTGTTTACAGCTCTGATTTCATTATAGTTCCAGTTTTAAAAATACTTTAAAGTAGTCTTTTTGAACCCAAAGTGAATTATTTTGCTGATTCCAATGTGTTCCAGATAAGGGCCTTGCTTAGTCTCCTAATACAACCATTTTAATGAAAACTGATTAAAAACTGGTGCAGACTAACATGATCACAGTGACTTGAGGAAACCTCAGTGAGATTTCTTAGAAATATTGAAAACTGCAGAGCTTTCAATTCCCCCCCCCCCTATAATTTTGCTTGTCTTTGTTTCTGTCCCATTCACACCTCCCTCTTTTTTGATCTCCTGTAAAGTCATTATATTACTTTATTACTGTAATTGCTCTGAGGAAACTAATAGCATTCTGGCAACACAAAGCAATAATCAGTGTAATTTAAAAGGATTTGATTCTGAGAAGGCTGAGCCTCAGTTTCCCTCAGTAGACAGATTCCTTGCCATTCCAGGTAAGGGCTCGAAGACTTTGTGGAAGGTAGATGCAATGTAATCTGGACGGTTGTGATGCTACAGCTTTGGCTGCTCAGATTCTGTGTGAGATCATTTTTGCATAATGCCAGTGATTCCGTTATCAAACAGTGGGTCTGAGCTGTATTCCCCCACCCACACTCCGTTCTTGACACTTGCTGTGAGGTTTTTAACATTCCTTTAAGTTCACCTTTTACTTCGTCCTTTTCCACCTAACGTTACAGCAGGCTCCGCCGTTATAGCATCGCACACTGGGCAAATTCATATGCTATTCAGCATATAATGCAATATAATAGGACCCAGTGGAAATGATCTACACATTCTTTTCCCCTACTGAGATGCTGCAAATGAGTTGTGTGTATTGGAAATTATCCTTTTTCTAGGGCTGCAGATTTCAAACACACACTGCTTAGCATCACCTCTTGGTCTGCGTCCTGGGCACATTTGAATCTGAGTTGTAAAAGCATGCCCACGAGGGGATAGATGTGACGCTGTGATGGGACCTTTATATGTGAATTTCCTATCTTTTGTGTACACTTAGAATTTCAACCTAAAGAAAGGATTAGGTTTCTATGAAGCATGTGTGTGGGTGTGTTTACTGGTATAAACTCCCCGTGTGTGCAATATCTTATCTGATAGCTCTTTCCTAGTTATAAATACCAAGTAGCTACAGGAAGAGGACATGTCCATCTTGTTGGTTTAGTGTCTGAATTGGAACTCAAGAGATTTGATCTTGGTTCTCTTTGCTGTTACAAAATCTCTGAGTGAGCACTTAACCTGTACCCCATCTGTAATACCATTTCCCTAATTCAGAGATGGGTTATGCAGATAAGTACCACAAATGTTGATGCCAGGCTCTGTTACGAAGGAAGCAAGAGAAGGGAGAGAGAGTCCAATATGTTACGAAAATGGGACGGAGGTTTCAGATCCATCCGCTGAGATTGTCAAAGCTGCCTGCCTTGTCAAAGACCCATTAGAATGAATGGGCACCAAGCATCCAAAATTGCTAGGCAGCATGGGTGAAAATCCCTCTTAAAATCTGTCAGCTCTTGGTTTGACTCATCTAAAGTTATGGGCCAGATAATAACATCTAGATTTTATATGGAGCTTTCAATCTGTTCATGTCAAAAATCAGAAAGCAAGTATCATAGGTTCCATCTTCAGTTGTGGTCCAAAGGGATGCAGTCAGTCACTTGTCCATAGAGGCAACCCCTGGAAGCACCAGGAGTAGAACTGGATTAAAACGGAAATGGGTAGTGGGTTTATTATCTGTGGGTATAACTTCTCAGCTTCACAAATGTACTCCTGTCCCTCCCTATGTGACTCCTCCCTTCCCGTTATCCATTTTAGACTGTATGCCTCTCAGGGATCTGTCTCCAGTCATGACTGTTCAGTGCCAGACACATTGCTGATGCTGTATTTATTATTATTATTATTATTATTATTATTATTATTATTATTATTTATTTATTTATTATCCACATTTTTTAGTAGCCCTTTGGATACCTGAACAATATCTGAGATCAAAAACAGGTATTCAGTTCACTTAACCAATTTTGGGGAGGGGGGACAAGGGGAGGGGCGGTTATTACATTTCAGAGGGTTTGTGTTTCTGGTTTGTGTTTTTCAGTTATTTCGGCATCTGGGTTGTGTCATGTTTTGGCAACTCTGCAGGCGAAATAAGAAACTATATTGCCAAAATGATTGCATCAAAATATTGACACAAATGGGAGACATTAAAAAGTTGAAATGGAATGATGGAAATGGGTACCCGACAGAGCGCAAATGGATACCAGTTATTACCTGAGCAGCCGTATTTGTTTGGGGGAGTGGACCCGCTTTTTCAGGTTCCTGATTCAGCTATTAAGTGGAATTTTTGAGCCCCGCGACTTCTGAATTTCCTCTTGCAGGGAAGTGGCAACCCTAATAACTTTTGACGACTGACACCTGTAGCCTCGGCTGGTTCAACAGAGCAATCCACTTACTTTAGCCTTGTAGACCACTAGTGTTTTCAGATCATAATTCAAGAACCATTGCACTAGGCCAAACTGCCTACCCCGAAGTTCTGCTGACAAGATGCCTCCCCATCCTACTTTTCAGTGTTTTCCCAAACTGGGAATTTTTGGTTTGGTCCATTAAGTGAGGCAGGAACCAATGTGGAATTTGGGTCTTGATCTACATTCAAAACTGGAGCATCCCCCTTAATGATGTCAGCATCTGGGCTTAGGTTCAGATTGGAAAGGAGGAGCTTGCTCAGGTAGCGAGGGAGGTAGAAAATGGATTTCTTCCACCTGTAGATGTTTAATACCCACCTTGAAGTTCACTCCCTGCTCGGTGCTATTCGAAGCCTGCTGTATTTCTAGGTTTAATAGCTAGCCATAACTCTGCTGATGGAAAGGAGCTGGGGGCCCTTCATGTGCTACACAGGCTCCCTATTGATCCTGCCAGACCTTCAGGTCCCATCAGCCCTGATCCGATTTGGAATTGTTAATAATTTCTCACTTGGAATCAATTTCCCCTCCGTTGAGATTTTATTTTATTTTATTTATTTATTTATTTATTTATTTATTGGTGCATGAGCAAAGCCCAGAAACTTTTGCTTTTTTTTCTTCCTCTGTTTAATATATTATTTTATTTTATTTTCACCCTTCCACTCCAGACTCTAGAGTCTGCTTCGGAGGAGACAGGCCAGTTCCATTGTGTCCCTCTCTCTATCAGGGTGTCTCTCCGACTTCCATGTCTGTCTTCTGGGCGTTATCAGAGAGGCAGTAAATGATGGCAAAAATATTGAAATAGGTGGAGACAGAAATAAAGCATTGGATCAGGTCGAACAATGGGCAAATCACTCTTGAAGAATAGACAAGTAACCATAAAACACAGAGCTGTAATTCCATCACAAAAGTCCGGCAAGGTGATAAATCCCTAATAGAGAAGAGTGTCAGCCATATATTACAGACACTTAATTTCAAACTTTTTATTGTTTGCCTCCTAGGCTATAACAATCTTATACCAAACAAACACATTCAAATAAATAAATAAATTAAAATACAGCAGATATACAATTGTGGTTATTGTCATTCACAAAATGCAAATAGCGCCACCGTAGAAATCTAAAATAGAGTGGACAGGAGACCACCGACTATTCCTATTTATCTCCTTACCCCAGAGGGGAAGAAAAAGGGGGACAATTTAAACTACTTGGGTTAAAGCATAGCCCCAGCACCATCCATTAGTCCTCTATAAGCGGACCAACCGCCCCAAGTGTGTGGGCGTCCCAGCAGATGCTATGAGCGGGTAAAATAGGGGCTACGAATGCCTTGGCTAGCCAGAGCGAACCATGCTACAGTCCTCGCTTGGGCGGTGTCCTCCGGATTAAGGAGCCACTGTAAGCCTTTAGCAGCGAGGTCTTGCAACGCCCCCAGCCTCCCCAAGTATTTACATCTGGGTCCCACTAAGGCCGGGCAGCGAAATATCATGTGTTCTACGGTGTCTACTTCCCCCAGAGAACATATGGGGCAAATCCGAAGGGCCATGGGGACCTTCTTATATCGGCCTTCACGTACCGCTGAGGCAAACGTATTGGTCCTTATTTTAAGGAAAGCACCCCACAACCCGGGGTTGTCCCAAACAAACAAGTAATATGGAACTATAGATTCCGCCTTATAAGGTACATAAGTTAAGGCGATTTTTTGGGCCACCATCGCTCCCTCTCGGCTTGTAGGGATTGGTCCAGTATCCGTCTTTTAAGAAGTCGTCTCGCCGCAGCCCCGCCGCACTGGCTTAGGCTCTCTGCCGTAAAGCCCAGCAGGTGCATTTCATACTCGACCCTTCTGAGCCACATACTCCCTAGCCCACATTGCAGGGTTAGCATCAGCAATGACTCCCCAGATGGAGGAAACAAAACCGTCTTGATCCAGAAATTTGCTATTGCCTGCAGGGCGTGGGTTCTAAGCGGGAGCACACAGGCCTCCGCTCTTAAGATTACCTGCGGGGTTTCTCTGGGCACACCCACACAGACACTTAAGGAACAGAAGCATTCCTGGTTCTGGATCAACTGGGCTGCAGGTTGGGAGGCAATGTTGCAATCGCAGGTCACAACGGACGTGCTTCCTACCCAAGTTCAGAGCCATGTGCCCTTTGTAATCTCAACCCACTTCCTATTTCATTTCTTACTTGGTTATGGCTTGTCTAGTAAATAGCCTGGCTGGCAAAATCCTGATCCTAAGTCCATTGAGGTCAGTAGGAATCTGTCGATTGAGTAAAATGGATTTTCAATTAATGCTGAAAACTGTACCCAGCCTTGCAAACAGAAAAGACATTTTTGCCCAGCCAATCATGAAATCTTACTCTATTGCATTCACCATGTGCCAAGATTCACGACACCTCCCCTTCAACCTGGAAGAGGGCACAGGATGGGGAATGGGTGGTAAATAAGTTTGCTGCCTCTTAAGGTTTTGCCTAGAAACCCTGATTTTAACTCAGAGACTCTCAAGGCAGGGGTATAGCTACCATGGAGTGAGGGGGCTCAGTTGAGCCTGGGTCTTGGACTCTAGAGGGGCCCTTCGCAATTGGCATGGTCACCATTATGAAATTTTCAGAGTGGGGATGAACACTCTGTCCCTGTGCATTCTGAAAATTTCCTAGTGATGCCCAGGCTGCTTATAAAGTGCCCCATCAGAATTTTTCAGAGTGGGTAGAGGGGAGTGCTGTCCCAACCCCATCCTAAAAGTTCCTCTCTCGTGAGATTGCTGCTGCTCTAGAGGCTGGGGGCTTGCTGGGAGCCAGGGCAGCACCACTGCATTTGAATGGGGAGCCCAAGGCAGCCATGTCAGAAAGAGGGCAGGGCTATAGGAACTTTCTAGAGACCCTTTACAACATGACCTCACCCCGATGGAATGTCATGACACTCTGTGAGGAGTGAGGTTGTGTCAGAAAGGGGCATGATGGCCCCTTTGCTACACCTCCACTGCCATGGCCCTGCCCCCTCCAGAAGAAAGTCCTAAGTGATGACATTTCAACCTGCATCCAGACTCCCTCTTTGCTGCCCGTATAGGCTCGTAAACTGGCTCTTTGCCTCAATCTATCTGCTTCAGCACGCAAATGACGCCACCGTCGCTCCAACCACTGCCCATCTCGCTTCAGCAACTGCAGCTCCTCGGAAAACCAAGGAGGTCTGCGGAGCTGTCACCTGGGCAGTGGATGCCTAGGAGCTTTCTGATCAATGGCCTCCATCAGCAAGGTGTTCCATAGCACAACGAGGTCACCGATGAGACGGTCGTCAAGGTCAGAGGGTATTTCCCCCAGGACATTCTGGAACTGTTCCGGTTCCACCATTCTCCGGGGGAGAACCATCCGAATAGACTCAACACCCTTCTGGGGGCAGACGTGCACTAGGAGCGAGGTCTGGAGCGAGGTCTGGAGGAGGTCCATGACAAGGGCACGGCTGATATCTCCCCCACTAACAGAACACTTGCCTCAAGGCCGGTGCAAAGCAGAAGGTCCAAGGTGTGTCCTCCCTGATGTGTTGGGCCGATAACCATCAGGGACAGGCCCATGGTTGCCATGGCGGCCATAAACTCATGCTCAGCTCCCCCAAGGACAGCGTCAGTATGAATGTTGATGTACCCCAAGGCTATTGTCTTTGGGGACTGCAACACCACCCCCAACACCACTGCTGCCAAAGCATGCAGGGAGGTCGCTGCACGGGTAGGTGCATGGTATACCAGCAGCACTCCCAAACTGTCACCTGCCAAATCAAACAAAAGATGGAGACCTTCGATACCCAATATGGATTGCACCGGATACCTCCTCACAGACCATCCTTCCTTAAAAATCATAGCTATACCGCCCCCCCCCCCCCCCCCCAATAATGCTAAAACAGGGAGATACCTAACAAACTCGCAAAGCAATGTTGATAAAGGGGAAATGCTTTTGTGTGATACATACAGCTCGGCTGGCTCCCAATCTCCTGCTGTTTTGGCGTATATGTAAGACCTGGCTGTTCTGTCAGGCTTTTGGCGAGGGGAAGGGGAGGGTTGGGGATGGGGCCTTTTCCCCACATACTGTATTTTAAATTGTTTTAAAATTTTTATATTATTTTAATGAATGTTGTTTGCCGCCCCCGGCTGCCCTGTGGGCAGGAGGGGCGGGATATACATTTTAAATAAATAAATACAAGATTGGCAGCATGGGCCAGGATTGTTTCCTGTACTGTTATTGCTTTATTAGCCACCAATCTCGCATTTAACAGCACCATCACAGGGTCGGGGGCCCTCTGACCAAGAACCACCTGCTCCACTGCTTTGGGGGCAGTGAGTGGAACATGCAACAAACGTCTATCCCGCCTCACCGTTCTCACCTCCACCCTCTTAGGACCATATCTCCCCCGTCCCATCATGACCCCAATAGGCAAGCCCTCTTCCCCCCCGCCCCCCGGACCCGTGCCTCCCCGGCTGTCCCACGCTGGCAGTGGGGGAGATCCTCCCCTCTCCCCCCAAACCCTCTCCCCCCTTCCCTAACCCAGTCCCTCTTCATTTCCCCACCCCATAACCCCAAACATAAACACTATACCTCTGAGTTTTCCTTTTCCCTTACCCTGTCTGTCTCCCCAATATAGTATAAATACTATATTGTATAAATACTATACTGCATTGAATTATTGTTCAACTTCTGACAATAATTCTTCATTGGCAAACAAAACTGATACCAATATAATACCAAAATAAAATCTTTGTTTGAAACCAGTACCGATAACAACAATAATGAAAAATGA
>QEPC01009472.1:18291562-18322205 GCA_003113815.1 Sphenodon punctatus | reverse complement strand
TTACAATCTGAGAGACAGGAGCTGGGGGAGAGACTTAGGAAGGGGAACAGAGGGAGAGACAAGGGGTCTAACATTCATGAAGATGCAAGGTCTCAAGTGCACGTACTTGGCTTGGTTACGAGCCAGATTACTTGGCAGATTACATCCAATCTGCCACAGCCTCCAAACACTGGGAAAGTACTGAGATGGCAGGACCTGGGTTGGTTGAAAAGGAGAGGTACAGCTGTGTATCATCAGCATATTGGTGGCATTGCACCCTGAAACCTCTCACGATCTTCCCCAAGGGCTGCATATACACATTAAACAGTAGCGGAGATAGGATTGAACCCTGCGGAATGCCACAGTTTAAGACCCGCGGGCTAGACGTTTCAGCCCCCAACACCACCTGCTGGCTTGTCTCTGAGAAGAATGAATGGAATCACCCAAGGACAGTCCCATCAGACCCCCCAGAGCTCGCAGTCGTCTCAACAGCAGCCCATGGTCCACGGTATCAAAAGTGGCCAAAGGATCTAGCAGGATCAGAAATGTTGAATGTCCTGCGTCCATCTCCTGGCGGAGATCATCCACCAAGGCCGCCAATGCCATCTCTGTACCATAGCCAGGGCGGAACCCAGACTGAAAAGGGTTGAGGAAACCGATGCTGTCTAGATGATCCTGGAGCTGCCGTGCCACCGCCTGTTCAATAATCTTCCCTAAAAAGGGGAGATTAGAGACAGGTTGGTAGCTGGCAAGTGCATCCACATCCAAAGATGACTTCTTCAACAGGGGACACACCACAGCCTCCTTGAGACTGGGTGACAATCTCCCCTGCCGAAGGGGACTACCCTCATCAGCACCGTCCCCAAAGTCTCCCTGGATGCTTTCACCAACCAGGACGGGCATGGATCTAATTTGCAACTGGTGTCTCTGACCGACCCCAGGACATCCACAGCATCAGCTGGCATCACTTCCTGAAACTCATCCCAAGAAGATGGACCAGACAGTCTCCCACTGTTCCTAATTTGTTGTCAAAGTCACTCTGGATCCGAGCGATCTTGTCTGGAAAGTAGATGGCAAATTCCTCACAGCGGGCCTGGGACAAGTCCGCGTCCAGACGGTGGGAGGCCGGACTGACCAGCCCTCGCACCACCCGGAACAGCTCCACTGGATGCGACTTTGCAGACGCTATGAGGGCAGCAAAGAACTCTTTCTTTGCTGTCCTCACAGCCTCAACATAGGACCGCAAATGGGCCCTATGGAGAAGTCAATCAGATTCAGAGTGAGTCCGACATCAGCGTTGCTCTAGTCGTCTGCCTGCCTGTTTCATACACCGCAGCCCTCAGTAAACCAAGGGGCCCTGTGGTGACAAGACGGAGGCAGGGGACGTTTCGGAGCCAGCCTGTCGATGGCCTCCCCCATCAGGGTATTCCAATATTGGACCAGCTCATCGACAGAGTGACCGTCAGGGTCTAAGGTTAACTCCCTCAGGGCCTCTTGGAATCGCTGTGGTTCCATCAGCCTCTGAGGGCAGAGCAACCTAACTGGTCCATTCCCCTTCTGAAGGTGATGTGCTGAGATACTGGTCTGTAGGAGATAATGATCCATCCATGTCAAGGGTATAGCCTTTACCTCCCCCACTAACAGATCGCCTGCCTCAAGGCCAGAACAGAAGATCAGTTCGAGGGCATGCCCCCCCCCCCACTTGGGTCGGGCAGTTAACAACCTGGGGCAAGTCCATGGTTGCCATGGCGGCCATGAACTCTTGCTCCGCTCCCACGAGGCCGGCATCGGCATGGGCGTTGAAGTCCTCCAGGACCAAAGTCCTGGAGGAGTTCAGTGCCACCTCTGAGGCCAGCTCGGCTAGAGCGGCAAGGGATGCTGCTGGGCAGGAAGGGGCCTGGTACACCAGCAGCACCCCAAGCAGCCAAATGCTGCCAGTTAATGGAATTATTCCTTCAACGTGTGTGTGCGATGGAGACCTGTGATGCACTACTTGAACGTCCTATTTTCACACCATGCCGAACAGCCACACAGAGTTTTCATTCATTCCAGTGGCCACCATTTGGCTTTATCTCCTTCTTTAAGATGAACAAAGGGGGGCTTATTCTCATAGAGAGAGGCCACATTCACGCAAAGCACTATCAACCCATGGGGCTTTATGTGAATGATTGAGAGGGCAGGATGTGGCCCCTTTTTGCAGTGGTTTTCAGGCCAGGTGAAGGGAGTACGGACCTGGGGGACGGGGATTCCCCTGACTGAGAAGCAGGGGGCTGGGAGTGCTCTGAGAGGATTGTTAGTTTGAAGTGGGGGGTGGTATAGGTGATTTATATTACTAGTTGGCTGTTGTACGCTATTCTTCCTCCTAGGGATAGAGCAGGGGATAAATCTAATAATGATCATCACTGGGCCAAGCTCGGTGGGTATGTAGGCTCAGCTTCTGCGGTGTAAATTGAACTCAACCATCACACTTGCCATGATAAAGTTGGACGGGGCCATGTCAGCCAGAGGCTAGAGTTGGAAACTTGTAATAAAGACTTGTCGGTTTCTTTGCTGACTCTGACATGGCCTTCGCCTGCCTGCGCCTCCGCTTCCCCACCTGTAATATGTGGCTGAACTTATCCTATCCTGCTGGCATGTTTTTGATAGACTTTACACATTCTTTTCTATTCGTAGAGTCTCATGAATGGATGCAGCAGAACAGGGACAGGAAGAACTGCCGCAGGCCCATGCTCCTGAGGGGTCCACATCTGCAGCTGTATCTCCTGCCATGTCCCCCCACCTGCAGCTTATGGCTGCCACATGACCTCTGCCCCTGATCCCTGGGGGGTAGGTTAGGAAAAGGAGAGGCATGGCTTCCCCACCTCCAGGAGACCTGCATCAGGATTGGGGCAAGTCACTGTTGGCATTGACGAGAAGGAGCTGTGGGGGGCAGGGGAGCTAGTGGCCTAGTTCCTGGCTGGGTGCCTGAACATCGGGTGTAAACAGACAGACGGCAGCTCTGGATTGGCCCAAGGATGCCCCCGTCAGCCCCGAGTTTACCGGTCTGTGTGAAGGGGGCCTGTCAGATGTGCAACACAGAGCAGGCTGGGGGCTGCAAGATCCAGGAGAATGCCACGTGGAGCAGGTCGGCCAGACTTGGGGAAACGGCCAAATGTGGCGCTTGTTGGGAGGGACCCAGACAGCACCTCCGCGTCTGGCCGTCTGTTGCCTCGTTCAGCACCACAGAGTCACAGATAGCTGGCTAGTGCATCACTAGAGTGACCTGTGGCTTTATGGTGGGGATGGGGGGCGGGTCATGCAGGCAGAGTTCCTGCTGCTACAGTCATGATGAGAGTTTCACTCCTGTGGGGTCTTCAAGGAAATCGAAGGACAGAAACTTTCTGGGTTGGTTTTTTTGCCGGTGTGACCCCATTTTGAGACTTAAATACAATCCCACATCTCCAATCCATAACAATGGCCTACAATGTCTAGCAGAGTAGCAGTTAGCAACCAGGATTATGGCCCTGTTGGCAGATGGTGTGGCAGTGGCACCACTCAAAGTTACAATTCACTGCTTCAGGGAATGATTGTGTTTGTTTGTTTGTTTACATCAGGGGTAAGGAACTTCAGGTCCAGAAGGCAAATGCTACCCATGACTCATTTTTTTGTTTGGCCTCTTTCCTGTTCCTGGATCCGTCCCCTGGATCGAGTCCCTACCCCCAAGCATTGAAATAGCAAACTCAAGGGAAGGGAGGACAGATGAGGGCATGCACGCAAGGAGAGGGGATGGATCAATGACTTAGATCCTCCTTTTCCTGTGTGCTCCTCTTAATCGCTTCCATCTCCAGCTTCTCTGCAGCGCTTGGAGCTTGTACTAATCTTCAAAGTGGTCCCTGGGTAAGAAAAGGTTCCCACCCCTGATTTACATAGTGCCAACAGCAGCACTGAACAATAGCTAATTAGAGAGAGGCCGCTACCCTGAGGGGTTTACAATCTGGGATGGGCAAGAGAGCAGAGAAAAGAGGGAACGCGTACAGGGAGAGACAGGGATCCATTCATGAAGTTGAGAAGTCGCAAGTGCATATGCTTAGCTTCATTACGGGGTGGGGGGTGGAAGGAACCCCTTAGATGCCCAATGCTTACCAACCGTCAAATTCTGATGCCTGGTCTTAATCTGTTAATTCCTCCGTGGGCACTTCTTTCCATCGCACCGGCAGCTTCTCTGAGGCCATATAGTTTTCATAATCCCAGTTTGGCACGCATGTGTTTACCAGCGTGGAGGATCAAGGCACATACCTGGCTGTTCATCCTCCATCTCTTGCCAGTGAATCATTTTTTCCCCATCTGCTTCTTTGTCTTGGAAGCTTATAGATCTCAGCTTTCAGAGGACCTTGGCAGAATGGGAAAGTCCAACCGCAGCCACAGCCTTCCAACACGGCAGGAACTCGGATAATATGAGACGCGGATCTGTACCCAAACGTTTAGCTAGGTTGCATCTCACCAGCCTTCTAGATACAGTCTAACAACCGGAGATAAGGGGTTGGGGGATGCTTAAGGGGTGTGCTGATGGTGGGAGAAAGGAGAGTGTCTAGCTCATGGATCTATCTATCCCCTCTCCCTCTGTTTACAACCTCATCTCTTCCTTTCCCCTGAGCTCATTCTCTCATATCTTGAGGGTAAAGACTGGATCCACAGGCCAGATCAAGGAACTGGTAAGGGGGCCAAATAAAATGCTTCTGTAGGCCACTCTCTTGGGGGCTCCTGGAAGTAATGTAAGATACTAGCCTTTCCTCTGCCCTCCACCCTCGCACTGCTTTTTGAGGGGGTGCCACCAGGCAGAGTTGGAAGGGATTTTCAGCCTGATGAGAACAAAGATTTCTTGGATGGGTGGGTGAGACCTAGGACTTGCCACTTCTCATGGTTTGAGCCTGAGACTCCCTCAGCCCCAAATGGGAGTGTCAAGGTCAAACCATGAGAAGTGTTGTCCCTAGTTCGGACCCGCACAAACAGCGCTGAATCTCAGTCTCTCTCAAGACGGGAAATATCAGCTTGGAATCCAGGCTTGCAAGCCCATTCAATACAAACGTCCTCTGGCAGCTATAAAGTGTTTTGTTGTATTCATGAAGGTTTAATCAGAGAGGGATCCAGCCGACATACGATCTGTGCCACGGATGTGTTAATCCTTCTGTAATCTTCTCCTTACATCGGCATGCTGGTTTCTCTGTGCTATAGGATGCAAACATACCCATTCTAGCAGAATTACATGCATATTTTGAAAGTTTAATTCAAAGCTTTTGTACCCCGAGGTCTCATGCACAAAGCTGCTCGCTGCTCCTGTATTATTATTTTATGAACAAGACCAAAGAGTAGGTTTCTTGTCTCCCTAGTCAGCTTCAGGCACTGTGTTATGAACTGTTGTTACATTTACTCATTCCTCAACTGGGGGTGGGAAGGACTGGACCTTTAAGCAACCAAGAGGGAAAGCAGAAAGCTTAAAGTCAGAGGCAGGAGCGAGGCTGGTCATCTGAGGAGGAAGTTAGGGGGCAGTCCTTCCTGTGAACTCCAGGGGGCGCTGTTAAGAGTTGCACTAGAAATATGCTGGCCTCGACCTCAGAGCAGTGGCAAAGAATTTAATGAACTTGACTCTGATTTACAGCCATGTAATGCCAATGAGAATCTGGCCCAGCCCCATTTGTTTCTTTAGCTTGGCACTGAATTGTCTGCCTCAACTCACAGCAGTTCCTAAAAGGAATCAGGACCGTCTTAAATCTTTGACAGTCTCTACAAGTGTGTCTTTGTTCTTTGCTGCTCATGAGCGGCGTAGCAAGGATGTGGTGGTCCTAGTCTCATGTTCCAATTATGCCCCCACCCCCATGCAAAGAGGCAGGGTCTTCCTAAGTCTTGGCCTTTCAAGGCTCCTGGACAGCCATGGCCTCCCCTGCAAAGGTTCTGGTGCTGTCCTGGCTCCCTGTGATCCCTCCCCCATCTCACCCCCAAGTGCCAGGAACCACAACCAGGAAGGAAGTTTTAAGAGTTAGCATGGCCAGCACTAGGGCTGATGTGGCAGCAGCTGTTACCGCGCCGTGATTCCATTCCGCCATTTCGGAATTGCCCGCGCCACACCGCAGCTTTTCTGCTGACATTCCGCTAATTCAGCCGGCATTCTGCAAATTCCGAAACTATCGGAAAAATAGCGGAATTGTCGGAAACTTTCGGAAAACCACTCTTCCGCTATTTTTTGGCGCTGGCGGAATGGCGGAAGTAGCGGAAATGTCATGTTTCCGCTATTTTGCGAAGCCTGTGGAAGTAGCGGAATGAAATTAGTGGAACTGCGAAAGTAGCGGAATGAAACTAGCGGAATGAAAGTCTCTGCCATGCCGTACCACTAATTGCGGAAACGGTGTTTCCAGCAGAAATAGCTACCGCTGCAACATTCTGCTACAGCCCTAGCCAGCACTCCTCCCCTGCTCCCTCTGAAAACTTGTCCTTTGCAAGTGGCCTGAGCACTGCTAGGAAAAAAATCAGAGTGGGTGGGGGCAGAGTGTTGGACCCACTTCATCTCCCACCTACTCTGAAAACTTTTTAGCAGTGCTCAGGCTGCTTGCAGACGGACCCCTAGAGTCCACGGCGCAGGATCAACTGAGTTCCCACCCTCCATGGTAGCTACGCTCATACAACTCACACACATATTTGCTGTAACAGCTCCTTATTCCCAGCAGAAAGGGAATAAGAAAGGGTCTGGGATGGGAGGGCGCCCTCTGTCCCCAAATGCCTTCCCGGGCCTTCTGGCAACCTCTCCCCTGCACACACATACAGGGCAAACAGCATGGCCTTCTCTATGCTTCTTGGTAAAATGAAGTTTTCAGCTCATACTTCATTTGCTTTAGAACAGGGAACCCTGACCTTGGTCAAAACAAGAGGAGTGAGTTTCAGGGAAGGAGGAACCATAGTCAACAGAAGCCAAATTGTAACTCATGACTTCTCCCTCAGCTCTGGGATTGGTCTGGATCAAAAGAGTCATTCCAATTTCTTGGAAAGGTTTCATAAAATCAGAAAGGCGGCCAGAATTCCAGTTGGAATTCCAATCAATTTGCGCATGCACAAA
Source organism: Sphenodon punctatus (assembly GCA_003113815.1). Lineage (NCBI taxonomy): Eukaryota > Metazoa > Chordata > Lepidosauria > Sphenodontia > Sphenodontidae > Sphenodon > Sphenodon punctatus. The sequence continues at coordinate 18,315,142 of QEPC01009472.1, read as the reverse complement.
CCAAAAATTCCACAATCAAAAAACTTCTGGTTTACAAGAAGAGTTAAGGCTCTTTCAAATTCAATAATGCTCTAAAAAGCATGGACATTGCAAGTTAAGCCTCCCGTCTTAACTTCCATGCCATGTTAGCAGTCAAGACATTGTACAGTCTCACATATTGTGCTCACTTACAACTTAGGCTCCATGCACCTACACTTTGCCTTCGTCATTCAGCCCCAGTCATCTTCCTCTTTGCAGATTGGGGGCAACATTGAAGCTGGGGAGGGGACAGGAGGGTGTGAGCTGGCCTCTCACCCCCTCTGTTTCCTCTTTAAGAAGGAGAGAACTTAGGCGTTCGGGCTCCCACCCCTTCTCCCCCTCTAATCTACTTGGTCCCAGCCCTGTAACAGAGAACTCAGGACTCCTGGCTTCCAGCCTTTCCACCCCACTCTAATCCAGTAGGCTGCACTCCCTTCACAGGCAACTCAATAGTCCTGGTTCCAAGCCTGTTCTCCTCTTCCCTGCTCTCAACCTTGTAACAGACAACCCAGGAGTCCTGGGTTCAAGTCACCCCTCTAACCCTGCAGCCCCCACTCCCCTCACAGAGAACTCAAGTCCTGGGAAATACAATGTTTGTCTGTATGTGTCATATGGTACAGAAGGGTGTGCGGTGTCCCTGGCCTCCAAACCTAGGTGCCAGCTGTGTGGGATCAGATCAGTATGACCTTCAGCTCTCTCCCTTCCACAGACCTTGACCTCCTCCTCTCCCCACCAGATCAACTCTAAACATGGCTGACCAGTCACTCACACTGCCCCCTGGGAGGCACAGTTCCCTCTCTTTCCCCAGCAGGGCTCTATCAAGCAGTGCCTGCTGGGATTTGTAGTCCCCAGTATTCAAGACTGTTTGCTTTTAAACAGTCTTTACATTACAAATAGAATGTCCGCAAGCACTCCACACTCAGAATAGTCTCCATAGGCTAACATTGAATTTTCAAGATGTCATAACTTAAACACTACTAACTGGATTTACAAAAAGTAAACCAGAAGGCACCCCCTGGCAGCCTCCTTGAATTTTCTAAAAGGCTTACACCTTCTCCCAACCAACATAAAACCTCTTTACCTTGCCGGGATTGAGATGGTCTAACTTTTGAAAAAAATGTCAAAGTGCAGTTTTACTAACTGCGATATGTCAGCTGTTAGCCAAGCGATTTGGCTGACATTTGGACAGCATGAACCACTTACTCCAATGATCCTTCACCACAAATTTCATGATCCTAACTTTAATCATGTGAATTGTATAATGACTAGAATGTTCGGACTTTATAAGTGGAGCATGCAACACACCTTAACGATAGAGTGGCTCCTGCCACACTATAATATTTCAGTTGGTTCTATCAGAATTCTGGTCAGATCCGATCCAAATTCTGCCTGCCCACTTCCACCAAAAATGGAAGCTGGGTGGAATTCTTGTCCCCCCCCCCACCCACACACTTGGGTACCATTTCCCAATGCCGTGGGGCAAAGGGAGAAGGTGTCCGTTTTTAGCTACCATATTGTGCATTACAGTTGAAATGAATATTTGTGACGAATACTATATCCAGAAAATTTTCCTGGTGTGATTTGGATCCAAGGAAAGCAGATATTCAGCTCCTGTAATGGGCATGGGGGTCAGGGCACAGGGAGACAAAGGGGACTCCTGGAACACAAACACACACACACACACACACACACACACACACACACAGAGCGAAACCAGCAGGGTAGCAACAAGGTAGAGGAAACCTCTCAGCCAGTCTTTGATCCCAGGAAATAATAATGCTCAGCATGAAAGCCAGGGGAACCCAGCCTAAGAGAGTTCACAACTCATCATCGATGTTGAAGAAAGGGAATCAGAGAGCAGGGGACTAAGGGAACTAAGGGATCAGAGCTAGGGAACACAACTAACCTCAGAAAGACAAGGATAAAGCACAGAATTGGGACAATAGTAGTTGGTCCACCCAACTTTCTGTAGCTTTATGTATCGACTGGTAGCCAATCAGGAAGTTGGGAGGCAGGATTGGGGCAATGGGACACCGCTGGGGAAGGGTATGGCACAGCAAGTAGTGGGTGACATAGGGAAGAGGGTGGCACTGACAGCCAAGGCAGCATTCCCAAGCTCTCAGGGCCATGGGTTCAAGACCTGAGGCCTAACAGCTCTGTTTTGTCAGATGGTGTGTTTTGCCCTTATATTTTGGTATTTAGATTATTTTGTTTTGGTCAATTCAGTATTCCAGTTACTTCATTTCGACATGGGCAATAACCAAAGTGAAGTTGCTAGAATATACTGAAATAAACACAGTATCTGAAATGAGGTAACCAAATAATCAGACATGCATCCATCCATTTTGCTTTTAGATATTATTTGGACATTCGGAGGACTGTCAAAAATGTGAATAACCCCCACAAATATGAAATCCAGTATTATTTTCTGCTCTCTTGTACACTTTCTCTCTCTGGTGGCCACTATGCTACACATTCTCTCTCTCTCCGATTGCATATTTTAGAAAAAGGCCAATTTTTATAGTCTCTAGTGGGGCTGTCCCCTCCCCAAACTCCCAGTGAGATCTGTCCCCCACCCCGTTACAAAAACAGAAACCAAATCTGATTCGTGCGTGTGTGTGTGTGTGTGTTGGGATGGGGGGCATCAGAAAGAAGAAGAATGAGGCACCTCTATCATGCTTTGGAAAGCCCATGGGATGTGGGTAATATTACAGTGGATTGTCTGGCATTTCTGCAGCTCCCTGCTTTCTCCATGGTGGTATTAGATCTTAATTGTGACCTGCCAACTCTATACTGCTAGACGCTGCTGTTCTATACTGCCAACTCTATACTGCTAGTAGCTGATAGGGATTCTCCGTTAGCTCTAGGGAAGGGACATTAGCTCTTGGATCAGGAGGATCTCGGTTCCAGCTCTCCAGTTGCCATGAAGCCCTGGATAGTTGTGATAGACAGCATGGTGGCTGCTGTATTATGTTCCTGGGTGGTTGTGTATTTTACGGCGTGAAGGGGAAACTGTACTAGGATGTATTGTGGGAAGATGTTGCCAGGTGCAGGGGGCAAGTGGCAGGATCGCCGACACATGCAAGTTCAGCTAGCTACTCAGCTCAATAATACATATCAGGTACTAATTGACAGTCCTGGTCCTGAATGCAGTAAGAAGGATTGGTTTAACCCTCAGCCCCAACAGGGTTGAGGGTTCCGGCTCCAGCCACTCCGAAACCCAGCATTACCTGCACCACCACCGGATATTTATTGTCTTGAACTCTCTAGGCCAATAGCCAGGAATGTCCTATGCTGTTTGAAGCCTCTGACACTTCAACAGGATGCAAAACAGGACCCAAGGCACTAGGGGGAAGCCAGGTCTTCTCACAACCCCCTGAGGTTTCTGGTTCCTCCCATAGAGAAGGGAGTGCCTTCCCAGGGAACTCCTTCTCTGTCAGCCTCCTCAGCCAGAATGACAAGCCTCCTTATATCCCCCAGAAGTCTTAGAGGCTTTGTCCTGTGATTGATTGTGTGAACCAACAGCTACAATTGTGCCAGCACCCATAGCTCTGCCCTGGGCACGGCCAGAATTGTGCCAGCGCTGAACCCAGTGCTAACTCTTAAAGGGCTACGAGCCTCGGATAGGCGCCCTGCTAAAGAAGGTGATGGGGGTGGGGTTTAAAATAAAGTTGGAGGAAAAACATGGCAACTGCAATATCAATGTCTCCCTACAGAGGTCACTGTCTGAAATGGAGCAGGAGAATTGGCTATTGGAGAGCTCCCAGCTGCTGCAGTTCCTGCTTTCCCCACCAGGCGGTGCGATATGGAATAGTAGGGGAGCTCCCCAATTAGTCCAGCAGCAGCGTGTCCCAGTGAGGGGTGTTTTATGAAATGGTGCAGCATGGCTACCTAAGGGGGAGCACCCAGCTGCTGCACTCCCTGTCTCCCGATTTGGCACACCAGGCTTTTGTATAGATAATCGAAGCGTTCGCTCTGTCAATTGTCTTTTTTTTAAACCGCGTGCTGTTTCGGAGATTTGACATCCCCCATCAGGGAAAGGGCTTTCCCCCTCCTCCTTCCCTATTCATTTCTCAGCCTGTTGGTGTCAGACAGTTGATGTGTTGAAAGGCAGAGCTGAGTGAGGGGGGGGGGGAGCGCAGTTTCTGGAAGATAATTGACTTCGGAAGCGCTTCGTATGAGATCTGGGAAGAAAACAAGTGAAAATATGTTATTTTACAACCTTGATACTCCTGACCTCATTGAAAATAAATATACACATAACAGCCTGGAGAAATCAGGTGCTGCATTTAATGGAGAGGAGGTGCAGCATTATGGGGCAAGGGCGGACTCCAGTGGCTGCTGGTGGAACTGCAGCATTTTCTCTCTCCAGACATAGCAAGGTGAAGTTCAAAGCTGCCAGCTACATGGAGACTTGGTGTCTGTGCGCAAAGACGTAGTAGCTACCATGGAGTGAGGGGGCTCAATTGAGCCTTGTCCCTGGACTCTGGAGGGCCCTTTTCAAGAGGCTTGAGCACCACTAGGAATCTTTCAGAGTGGATAGGGGAAGAAGCAGGGCCAGCACTTCGCCCCCACCCATTCTGAAAATTTCTTAGCAGCGCTCAGGCCATTTTCCAAGGGCCCCATCAAGAAGGAAAATTTCAGAGTGGTTAGGGGTGGAGTGCTGGCCCCGTCGACTCTTAAAACTTCTTTCCTGGGCAGTTGCTTGCTACTGCTTCAGGGGGCAGGGTAGTTCACTGGGAGCCAGGGCAGAGGGAGAGGCTAGGAGCCCGTTGTGTTCTGTCAGGTATCCATTTTGGCTATTCTATTTCAGTTTTGCTTTGGGGAAGGAAGGAAGTCAGTTTGGTTATTTTCGTTACATCATTTTGGCAGTATTCGCACTATTGCAAATGTGCAATTGCCAAAAATGACGTAACCCAAAGACTGAAAAACCAAAATAACTGAACAAAAATAAAATAAAATCAGTAAAAAAAAAACAACCACCCAAACAGGAATACACAAGAAATCAGATACGGAAGTGCCTGTTCTGGTCACGGATAGTATTCGAGTATTCCTGAAAATGGGAGTAATACCCCCAAATAATAAACTTGCTATCTATTAGAGTTTCTAAACAGACTTGACACTAAACTGTCGATCCCATTTCCGGTTCTAGGGAAAGGTGACCTTAAGATCCCTTAAACCCTAGGCATGGGACAAAGTTTGTATCTGGCATTGTCCATCCTTCTTTTGTCTGGAGGATTTGGGCGGTACCTCAGCTGCCAACATTGCGGTCACCTCAGCCAGGTCCATGTCAGGAAGCATCCCAGGCACCAGATAGTCCGGCATAGCAGGATTTTTGAGTTCAGAACCGGATACTGCGGCATAGCAGGATTTTTGAGTTCAGAACCTAAGGAGGTCTTTTCAGGGCAGGAGAAGTCTGTTACTTTCTGTCACAAGCAGCCTTTGTCTAAGCGTGTGCTCTGGTAGGGCCTGTGGGAGGAAGGCTGGAGGGAGTGAGATTATGTCGAGGGATGAGTAAAAGGGCATCCTGCTCCTATCTGACATATCCCTCCCCCACCTTTACAGAGCATCATGACCTCACAAAGTGCTCATCCTATGGCTAGATCGAATAAGCCATTCTGATTTCACGGACTTTTCCGCAAAAATGGAATGACTCATTAATTTTTTACATGGGCAATATGGCTGCCACCAACTCTGGGCCTGCGTGAAATGTCAGCCACCATATTGTACGGTGGTGGTCATTTGGTGCATGCCCAGTATGGCTGTCACCATTTTGCACATGTGCAGAATCACGGCGGTCATTTTACGACTGCACAAAATGGCCTTTGGCTTATTTTGTTTAGTCCGAGTTCTGATTGGCCCCAACAGAACCACCCAGTTCCAATGGAATCGGAACCAGGTGAAATTTCCCCATTTAGCACTTGGTTATCCACAGGGACTGGGACGGCTAGAGATAACATTGCTTCCCCTGATCCCCGGCAGAATGCCATTGAACAGTACAGAGCAACTGAGAGGGAAAGCTGCCCTCCCCTGCCAACCCTGCATCCCCTCGCTGATGGAAGGCACTTCAGCACAAGGAGGGCACCTTGCTTCACGTCGTCATTTTACAGAGGCCTCTCTTCGCCATCTGTGGCAGGGTATTTAAAGGTGAGAATTAGTGCTTGTTGTGTGGCGCTACTTAAAGGTAATGAAGTTTACTTGGATGGCTAAATTATCCATCTCTCTTTAAATGGCTCTTTCCCCTTCATTGCTATGCAGATGTATGCTAATTTGCCAGTCTCCAAACACAACTCGGTGACCTTCTAATTTTTATTTATTTATTAAGTTGACAAAGCGGTTTCAGTTAGAAGTGTAAATTAATTAGCCTCCTCGTCAAAGAGGCTTTCCCCCGACAGTGAGCAGACGGGCCAAAGGGGAGGAGGGGGCAGGGCGGGGAGTTTTGAATTGCCATGTGGGCGACAGTGAAATGACTGTCACTCTCTCTTTCCCTCTCCATAGAGCCGCTGCAGCGTAAAGACGGCAGGTCCGAATTGGGTGAGATCATGGGATGGACCGTCAGGGTTGTGTCCAAAAGCAGGGAGGGAACAGTCCCCCTGTTGTGAATCCAAAGCAGGGAGGCTATGCTCTCTTCTGGGCACCATGTTGTGGCTTAAGAGAAGAGCCACTGAGATGTTGATGATGATGATGATGGAGGTTGGTGGGCTTGACTAGCAGCTAGGCATCTCGGAATACGGCTGTCATGGAAAGATGTGAGGTCAGGTGACACCAAAAGGGAATGAGGACCCTGTGATGGAGCAGGTGCTGGTCCTTTTAAGGGCTGTTTGTCTATCACTCTGGCCCCACCTAAGAACAGAAGACAGAGGCACCAGGACAGCCTGTTGTGGGTTGTTGGCAGAGGAGGAATTCCAGTAAACCAGGCTCATTCTGGGAAGTGTCCTGGGTCCCGGAGGGAAGGCCCAGCTGAAGGAGTTAGTTAATTCCCCAAAGGAGCTGTGTGAAGAGCTCCACTGTTGGTATATAAAAGGCTGTGATGCCCAGTGGTAAGCATGTGCATTATCATCTAATCTACCCATTGATCATCTAAATTTATACCTCGTCCTTCCCCGAAGGCTCTGGGTGGCTCAGGGAAAAAATGCTGAAAACATAATGCAATACAATAAGCCCCGCTAAACATCCCTTCTCCCACCCCCTCAAAATGCATCCACCCCTGCCACTATCCCTGCCTGTCAAACACTTTGCCAAAAAGGAAAGGTTTGCACCACCTCCAGAGAATGCTTAGGTCCGAGATCTGGTGAACGTCGGGGGGAAAGGGAGTTCCATAATACTAGAGCAGAAACTGAGAAGGCCTCTCTGCGGGCCCTTGTTGTACAGAAAAGACTGGCAGGTGGTACCGCAAGAGGCTGCTACCGGCTGACCGCAGGGGCTGCAGTGGAGCATGAAAGGAAGTCTTTCAGATAGGTGGGGCTCAAGCTGTTTAAGGGCTTCAAAAGTCAAAACCAGCACCACCTTGAATTGCAGTGCAGACTGTAGCGCACAGGTGTCATTTACTCAAGGTGACACACACCCACCCCAAAGGAGCTGGGCCGCTGCATTCTGCACCAGCTGCAGCTTCTGGACAGTCACCGACGGCAGCCCCACACCACGTAAGAGCGCACTGCAGTAATTGAGCCTTGAGGTAACGAAAGCTTGGATGATGGTGGCAGATCTAAATCAGAAACAATGGGCCGCAGCCTTCTCACCAGATGGAGTTGGTAAATGTGCTCCTGGCCACAGCCACAAACTGACAATCCGAGTATATCAGCAGGTACAGAAGCACTCCAAGGCTGTGAGGCTGAGTAACTAGAGAGGGCTGGGCCCTCTCAATAACAGGGGTCCCAATCGTCTCCAAGTTACAAGATCAGCCAACCATCATCACTTCAGTCTTGTCTGGATTCCTCTTCAATCGGCTCATCCTCTTCCAGTCCCCAGCAGCAACCAGGCATCGGCAAAGCACCGAAACTGCGGGACCTGGGTCGGATGAAATAGAGCGGTAGAGCTGAGATTCATCAGCCTACTGATGGCTCACTCCAACCCTCCAGATGATCTCGTCCAGCAGCTTCAGATACACACTGAACAAGAGGGGAGACAGAATGGAACTGTGGGGGACACCACAACGGAGGTCCTGAGGGGATTACAAACAATCGCCCATCACCACCTGCTGGGTCCTCCCTGACAGGGATACAGGGAACCACTCAAGTGCATTCCCGTGCACCCCTGTCAGGTTCCACAGACGTGTGAACAACACCTCATGATCAGCCATATCAAAAGCCGTTGAAAGAGCTAACCTGATCGGCAGAACACAACTTCCTCTGTCAACCTCCAGGCGTAGATCATTGATTAAGGCCACAAGCACAGTCTCCGTGCTATTCCCCAGATAAAAACCTGACTGAACTGTTTCCAGGAATCCAAAAGCATTGAGATAAACCTGAAGTAAGTTGCCGGGCAACCACCCAATCAATAACCTTCCCTAAAAAGGGACGTTTAGAGACAGGGTGATAGCTGTCTGGGGAGTCAGCGTCCAAAGATTGTTTCTTAAACACTACAACGCAAAGGGTCTTTCCCACCCCTCTCCAACATGGCCATACTCCAAATGGGGAGGGGCCACATCAGAAAGGGGGGCAAGGCCAAGGGAGTTTGGAAAAGGTGCAGGAGAGCCTCTTAGCTTCATCCTCTTTCTGACGCTACTCCATCCCTCTGCCCCAACTAACCCTGGAGAGACAGAGGTTCCAGCTGGATACCCGGAGCCAAACCCAGATGGGTGGGAGCCCTATTGAGGAAGGCTGTCCCAGTGGTTAGCTCGTAGTCTGGAACTCAGAAAACCTGCGTTGTTCTCCAAACCTCCAGATATGGCTTTCCTGCTCCGCATTTCCTGCAGTGTCTCAGGCCTCCTAAGTGGCTTTAGTCAAGCCAGTTTTTGCTAGGGCTGAACAGTTTAATAAAAGTCAAATAAACCAGGAAAAAAAGCCTCTTCAGCGTCCATATTTGAAACACGAATACTAAGGTCTGTGTATTCATTCAGGTTTCAAGGGAACCGAACTTTTCCTGCGAAACATAATATCCGAGGTCTCATAATATCCCCTCACTCTTGTCCATCTTAGATTGTAAGCCCACTGGGTAGGAACCTGTCTCCAAAATCTGTGACTGTAAAGCGCTGTGTATACCTAGTAGCACTAAAGAAATGATTATTATTATTAGTAGTAGTAGGTCTCAAACTGAAGCACATATCCAGCTTGGAGCTTGACTGCTCTCTGACTCTCAGCTTAGCTGCCTGTTGTTTGGGGATCCTTTAGTGAACCCCAACCCTCCCTATCTAGAGGGGCTGCCTCAAAACTTCTGTCTCCATCATTGCAGCCAGACCCAGTCCAACCAGGAAGAGATGGTGACTCCTTGGCAGCATCATTCCCCCCCCTCCCCAAGCCAGTGACACCTCCCACAAGCCAGTGGCCCCCAACCCCAAACCAGCCCATGCACCATTCCTATCTAGGGATCCCACTTTTTTTCAAACCAGTGTCTCTCCTCTGAGTTAGAAATTACTCCCCACCCCCAAAGCCAGATCCACTCCCCATTCTCAAGCCAGCAACTCCCCACGTGAGCCAGTCCATTGTTCTGTTCTCCCCTCTCCTCTCTGCGTGCCCCACTCCTGCAAAAGCCAGCAGTCCCCGAGCCAGACCCATGGCCCGTTCCACCCACCCTAAACTAACAATCTCCCCAGTAGGCTAGCTCTATTCTCCACCTGACACCAAACCAATGCTCCCCTTTTTATATTGGTAGCAGACTTAGCAACAGTTTTTACTGCATTTTCCTTTCCTTATAAGCTTGTCAAACCAGCAGCCACACACAGAGACCTGTGTTCACTGCATTTTCCACACTGGCAATGATGGGGGAAATGCAATGAACACTGGCAAAGATACAAATACTAAAACATGAATACAGATACAAATACCTAACCCCTTGCACAGCCCTAGGTTTCCCCTGTTGAAAATGGGGCTATTAGTCCTACCCTACCACATAGTGGGCTGAGGATAAGTGCCTGAGAGACAGAGACTGCTAATTACTGGGGTACTACAGTGATGAAGACTTGTAGTTAGGCCCAGAAGTGTCATCTCCATATAGTTTGGCTAAGGAAAGAGTGAACCTCGTGCTGATGGGTCAAATGGGACCTCAGCTAGTTTTTATTTGGTCCCTTTCCACTTCCTGGATCTGGCCCTTGGATCCAGTTCTTACCTCCAATCACCGAAAAACTGATCTCAAGGGAAGGGAGCAAAGATGAGGTCTTGCAAACAAGGATACAGGACAGTTCCATGGCACAGAGCCATGATTTGGGCCCTTCTTTCCTCAAGTGCATCCCTTAAGCATTCCTGTCCCAACTTCTTGGAGCTTGTGCAAGCTTTCAAAGTGGCCAAAGGTTCCCCACCCTTGCCTTAAAGCATCCTCACCCCCTGCCTCTATGCATCCCTCAGAGCTTGTACTAATTTTCAAAGTCTCTCCTGGGAGGCGGAAAAAGTTCCCCATCCCTGGGCTGAGGTAAGGAGATTGTTCACCACAAAGTAATAAGAGAACTCAGGAAAGAAAGCAGGGGATGCATTGAAGAATGGGAAAAGGGACTTGTATATTGGGATGCAGCAAGTTAGTGTGGTGCTGTTTGGACATTCAGTGCTACTAAAATGCACCTACCTCTGGGGTGGAAAAATGTCAACTGGCTGAGCTGCCGGTGGGTAAAAAAATTGGTGCACATGGGGTGTTTTCAGATGTTACGATAGCCCACATTTTCACGCTTTGACCCACATGAAATGTGGGCTATCGTAACGCCAGAATCTGTCACTAGATGTTAGCCCAGGCTGTAAGTTGGGGGGAATCCCTAACTCACAGTCTGGGTTATGTGCCAACACTGCCTGGGGAATGGCTGCCAGACCAGGTGTCAAGTGTGCCATAACGTTGTACGGCTCGGCCACTTTACCGGGGTGGCAGTGAGAGCCTGGTGCCATGGCAGCCGTCATTGGTTGCTATGGCCGCTGGTCTGCCCTGGAGGGGGGGGATGGGATGCTCCCTGCAGCACGGAGGCAGGGGCAGGCGGGGGCACTAGCATGCATCTCCCTGCCCTGGCCACCATAATATTTGTTTGGAGGCCGTGCCGAATCCTGGTTGGAGTGACGGCTTCTGTCACCGCCCGACGAGGTCTGTGGCGGTAGCAGGACTCATCACCTTTGAAAGCCCCCAGGGATTCTGCCCCACTCTTGGCACCGGAGAGCCTGCACGCCTAAACAGAGAAGGCTTTTAAGCTAGCATTCAGTTTTCGCTGGCTAACTGCAAGCAAACATACTACTGGCCCCAGGTACATTGCAATCCATTAGCTCCTCATCCTTCCCCTCACGGCAGAGAAACCCCACAAGAAATGAATGTCCAACACCTGACGTCCTATCAGGTAGCTCGGTGGCCTGGGGCAGCCAAGCACAGCAGTTCCAGCTGCTACTATTTAGCTTTAAGCGTCTACATTTATTTATTGCAAAGACACCCTTGGCCATCCACTAGTATGGACCTGAAAGGCAGCGAAGAAACTCCTGAAAGCCATTTACCATGTTAGGCGTCTTCCCGCCTGCGCAGCTTCTGCCTTACTGCCTCTGCATGTTGTGGCAGATAGAGCACTGGGGGGAACGGTCACACAGTGCAGAAATGAATCAGCTGTTCCAAACCAACAGGCATTGTAGGAACTTCGCTGAATTTTTACATTCCGTTTTCAGGATCTCTGCCAGCGAATTTTGGTCACTTGCATTTTTGCTGTCCAAAATGAAAAACAAATCCTCAATGACAAAAAAAAAATCCCCAAAAGTGAGAGAGAGAGAGAGAAAGAAAGAAAGAAAGAAAGAGCTTTTCTCGAACAGGGACCTGAGTAAACCATTGCAAAAAGTCAGCAGTTTTCATCTCTCTGATGAAAAAAATGGCAGAACAGTAATTTTTTGTGTGAAAACGGCATTTGCCATGATAATCTATTTTAGATGTTGCCAGAGAGTAAATCATTGATCGTTTAGGTGGGTTCTGATCTGGACCCTCATCATGGGTGTGCTCCACAGACACTCCAAACCTACAGTCTCTTTCCCATTCCAAACTGGAAGGAGCAGGGGAAGAAATCTCCCCCATTCATTATGACAAAATTGCAACATTTTGTTCCCAGTGTCTGGCCAAAAGCAATCACAGACTGTAGAATTTGACTCTCCTGCCAATTAGTTCCACCTTGTTGGATACTAATGCAAAGCCAGGGGGGAAGGCACTGCAATCCAGAGGGGCAGTAATGGAGGGAGCCAGCTAGCCGCACTGTGCTTCCTTGCCTTTCAAATTGACAGCCAGTCTAGCAGTGAAGCCAGTTTAGTGAACTAGCATGAGTGATGGGGAGTGGGGAGGATGAGGCATACAGGACTGAATCGTCTGCTTGGGGGAAATCAGGAGTCAATGGGGCTGTGTTGATTTGTAGAAGCGTTTCATATTGTAGGGGGAAAGCATTTCTCGAAATGGAAAATATCTTTGCTGTACTTCTGGAGGATCAGCCTTAAGGCAAGGCAGACTAAGGGCTGGCCTAGGACCCTACTGCTTTGAAGAGTCCGTGGCCAGTGCCACCTTGCTGCGCTGCCCTGCCTGCTCACCTCCAAATCTGGTGTGGACGAAGGGGGATGCTATTCAGTGCTGGCCATGAGACAAGGCCTGGCCAGGACAAGAGGCTGAGCAGAGCTGGGGTCAGTGTCCAGGACATCAGTTGCATCCAGTGTTTGGTCCACAGGGGTAGGTAAGTGGCATAATCTGTCCGAATTCAGGGTATCAGTCCAAGGGAGTGTCCAGAGGGAGACCGGAGGAGCTGGAACACAGGAGGTGAGGCCAGGAGACTGGTGGAGACTGGGAGGTCACATGGTTAAAAATTTGCATATGGCAAGGGACTGTCCAACAAGTGAAGGGTGCGCATCCGCAGCCCTGATGTGAGAATAATAGAGCCATCTCGAAGAACCTTGTTTACAAGGTAGCAACCTTGACTTTGGGTCTCTGGTTGTTCAGGAAAGGGAGTTGCTGTGACCCAGGAAGCTGTATGGGAGTCACTGGCCAATCAGGGTGCAGGTCATTAGTGGCCAGGAGGAGTTAGGCTTGTAAGAGGTCATAAGGTTCTTACGGTTCTGTTAACAGCCTGGTGGTGATGTGGATCCTGCTACTGCTGCCTATGAACCTGGAGGACCAAGGAACAAGGCACGCATGGGCGTATTGATGCTTTTGGAAGAAAGGAAGTGGGGAAAACTCCAAATGTTAATATGGACTTCTCCAATAATAGCTGCCTGTCTAGGGCCCCATGCTGCATAGGCCCATCATTCCTTAGGGAATAGGGTGGCCATACCTCCCCTTTATAAGAGGACACTTATGAAAAATACATGGTGCGGAGCTGCACTGGAGCCAATGCAGCCCTGCAACATGTATTTTTTCATAAGTGTCCTCTTTTAAAGGGGAGGTATGGTTTGGCCACCCTATTTGGGAATCAGTGCCGATTATTTCTTTCCTACCATCTAGTGCCCAGTCTAATTAAGTGGTCTGTGTTGTCATCGTGTCCATTTGCTCCCAGGCCAACAGTGGTTGCAGCCACATGAGACACCTTGGCCAGACGACCATGCCTTGGGCAGCCTTACCTCACGCTGGGCCGCCGGACCACACAACAATACAGTGCATTGTGCGACTGGTGGCCGACAGATGCACCCCCAGCTCCCTGCGCTGCGTGACAGGGGGAGCAGCTGGCTGCTACCCCATGCGTCCTCGGGAAAAGGCTGAGGATGTGTCACGTAGTAACCTTACCCAAAATGAGGTTAGGCTGCCCAAGGCATGGTAGCCTGCGAGCCCAGACCCCTTCTGCCCTGATGCACGACGAGCTCCATGCTGGGGCTTTGAGCAGCGGGTGCTGTCACCTGTTGTGCGCACTTACAGCACGGCCGGGGGTGGGGATTTTGGTCAGGCCGGAGGAGGGAAACAAGGCAGGGTTAGGTACCTGCTCATCTTGCCGGTGCCTCAGCCTGTCCCGGGAGATCTGACAGCAGCCTGTCCAGCCATTTGCCCTGTGGTGGTGGGGAGGAGTCTGCATGACAACTGTGTTTAGCCACTACAGGGCTGTGCTGGGATCAGGCCCTCTGCAGCTCATGTGGGGCTGAACCCAGTGTCACCAGATCTGGCCACTAGGCTGGACCCCAGAAATGGGATAATGTGTACGTTGTGACTAGGGCTAGTCATTTATTGCAAAAACTGTAGCTTGGGGCCATACAGGCCAACTGGGTTCAAGATCACAGGATGGATGGAGAAAAACCTCCCCAGTATTGGAATTTGGGCCCAACAGTGGAAGTCCTTGCAGGACTAGACCTAAGGTGAAGACCAGATGAATCCTCACAAGGATATTCCATGGGCAAGGAGCAAAGCAACAAAGAGAAGTCCAGAAAGGATAAGCTAGGCCTGTTAGTGTGTCCTGAGTGATCCCAACTGGGTATGGCAGGAAACTTCAAGCCAGCTGAGGATCACCAGGGATATATGGCTAAGGCTTCAGCTCAGAGAGGTGATCCACCAGGAAAGCCTAGAGGGTGGCCAGATATGCAAAATTTAGACGATACTTATGAGAAATACAGGTTGCAGGGCTGCATTGGCTCCAATGCATCTTTCTGACTGGATTGTACTACACCAGGTACATTGCTGGTGCGCTATAAATATGTATTATTAATTATTATTAATAATTTATTATTATTTTATTATTAATACTAAATAATTAATAATATGCCGTGGTTCTGTCCCCTATCCATGTGTGCAGAGATGAGAGCATGCACACACGGGTAGGGGACAGATCCATTGCATGAATTGATTATCTCGTCCCCTCTCGTCCTGAGTGCCCCCTTTAAGCACCCCCCTAACTTCTCAGTGACCCTCAGAACTTGTACTCATTTTGAAAGTGGCCCCTGGGAGGGAAAATGTTCCTCACCCCTGGGCCACAGGCCCATCCCATTATAAAGAGGTCTTGTTTGCTTCTATGGTTTGGATTGTAAGCTCCATTTCCCACCTTCCCACCGAATTACTAAGTGTTTGGGTCCAAGGTTCTGGCTCAGCCCGCCCCTGCCATGCTTTAGACGACTTCTGGGTGCTCTGAGCGACCGACTCAATGCAAACAGCCCCTTCCTCCCTGCCTGCGCGCAGACTGCAAGAGCTACCTTGGCAACGTTAGTTCCCAAGGGCCTACCGGAATTCAGGGACGCTGCCAGCGCCAGGGAGTTCAAACTTTTATTGGCATATTCATGTCCTCTGATTGACTGATAAACTGGCTCCTCATTATGTTTTGGTGTTTTACTCGTCTTTTTAATTAGCCTAAGGGCCTCATTAGCATCCGCGGCAATGGTTGTCTGATCAGTCCCGGCTGGCACAGAACCTGCATAACGCTGCACAGCCTCTACGCCGCCGAGGGGTTACCTGATAAAGAGGCTGGATCGCTGCTCAAAGGCAGCCTCGCCGACAGGCTAGGAATGGCCCACATGTCCCTTTGGACCCTCCTGGAGCGGCTCCCCCTCGCAGAGCCCTCTCATGTGCAGGCTTCCAGGGTGGAAAGGCAAGGATGCTGCCACCACAAATGGGCTTGTCAAAGGCATGTCTTGCTCATTAGGGGAATTTATCTTCAGAGCACAAACAGCCATCAAAGTGGGGGATGGAGGGGGCGGCAGCAAGGAGGAGCCCTTTGAGGGGAAGGGGAGGGTCACGCTACAGCCTTTAAAATGACGCTAATGGGGTTTTTGCCTTGATTATTTCAGCAAGTATTCTTAGCCTTTCCCATTGAACCGTCTCATTCTTAGGCTCTCCAAGTCCATTAGGCTCATTAACAAGGGAATGAGAGAGCCTGGGCTTGAAATGAAAGCTCCTGGACTGAGATACCAAACCACTTACTCATACCTCCCAGCAGCCCCCGTTTAGGAGGGAGGGACAGTCCCTCTTTGGGTGTTGAATCCCACTGTCCCTCTTTCAGGTGTCAAAGTGCGAGAAAGACCAGCATTATTCAAGCAAAGTTTGTGTCGGTGTCACCTAGGCAAATTTTTACAGAACACTTATGAAAAATACATGTTGCAGGGCCTGCATTAGCACCTTGTAGCTGTCATAAACGGCGGCGAAATTTTTTTAAAAAAAAAAAAACAACTGTTGAAGCCGAGGCTGTGGCCCCGCAGGGCTTTGGGGGGCACCGCCCATAATGCCCTGCAGGGGGAGCCATCCCTGCCTTAGGCCCTGTTTGCATTGAGTTGGTAATTCGCCTTAGGCACCAAGGCAGGCTTGCAACATGCATTCCTTAAAATGTTGCATAAGTGGCCACCCTAATTCAAGCCTCTGGAACCTCTTTCCTGATTGCCTTCTAGGAAAAACACTTGAGATGACAGTGGGGCGATGATTAAATGTCCTCTTGTCTCCCAGAATGTTTGCCTCTCCCTTGTCTCCCCCTCCCCTGTCTCTTAAAGTATAAGCCCCTTAAGGGGTAGGGGCCTGTCTGTAACTATTGATTGTCCAGTGCCAGGTACATCGCTGGCACTATATAAATAATAATAATTAATTAATTAATGAGAAGCAGGAGAGTTGCTTCCCCTCTTTACACACTTGGAGTGTTGGGACAGGTGTGCGTTAGGGGGAGGAGCTTATTTGCTGAAGGGGTGGCGATTATTGGCTGATGGGGAGGGGCTTGTCCTGGCTGCTAGAAATATTGGGAGGTATGTTTAGTCCAGAGCAGTGTTGGCTTCAGTGGTTCTACTCAGGAGTAAATGATTTGTGGATTAAAGTCCTGTGTTCTGTTCTTTATTTGCCACCAGCTCACTTGCAAGGCCTTAAAAAAAGCATAGCATTGCAGCTCAGGGCCTCAGCTTCTTCAGGTTTATGCTCTGCCATTCCCAGAGAGGGTTGTAGGGATGACCCCATCCTCCAAGGCCTAGCTACCTGAGGGGCTGAGCACCGGAGTCCTGGGAATCCTTTATCTCTGAGGATCAGGCCTTTCTATGCCTGTAAAGAGTTTTGATGAGTCAAAGCATCTGCAGACATATAGAAACCATACGCTGCACTTGCAGACAGCTGGTGCCCTCTTTTTCTGCCTGTTCCATCAGGCAGCCAATTAGCAAGAAATTAATATTGTGATTGCCAAATATTATGATTTTATATCTGAATCTGTAATGGGCGTATTGTTTGCTTGTCATTGCTTGCTGCAGCCACTAGATGTCATGTTTCCTTTTCCTATGCCTTGTAGAGTCCTGCAAAGAACACACACACGATTTTTGTGGAGGGAGAGCGAGCATCTCTGATCTATGATTCCCACACCGCGCGTTTAGGGCTGCCACTTGTCTTGGTTTTACCTTTGGGCTTTGAAGACTTTATGCTGCAGGGGAAGTTCTGATTTCTCTGGGATTTCTAGTGAGGAGTGCTCGTGGCTAACCGGAGAATGGGGGCTTCTGGGGGTGACACAAGGCCACCACATCTGAAAGGGCATGGGCCATATGGCGGTTCCCACTCCTTTTCGGACACGGCCACGTCGAAACGCTGTGATGTCACAACACTCCACAGGGGCGAGGCTATGTCGGAAAGGCAGTACGGATTCATTCTATTTCTCCGCTCCCTCCATTTCAGTTGCAGTTTGACTTGGAGATTGGATTATTATTATTATTATTAATAAACATTTATATAGTGCAAGCAGTGTACCTGGCACTTTACAAAGTAATAAAATAGACAGGGTCCCTGCCCTAGGGCTTACAATCTGAGAGACAGGAGCTGGGGGAGAGACTTAGGAAGGGGAACAGAGGGAGAGACAAGGGCCTGGACAAGGATTCTTCTTGCTATCTTCTGTTAAACGACCGCCAATCTCCTCCCCAAAAGTGGTTGCATTTTGTAACCACTAAAGTATTTCAATTCCTGCCTGTGTTTTGCGTATGCGTTGGGAAGAAAGGCGATGGACTGCGAAGAAAGGGGGTGGTCTGTATTACCCCACTGATACATTGACTATTATGCAATGCGTTGTTTAGTAGCAACCAGCGTTCCTCTCTTGAATTAGGAACCTTCTGCTCTGCTGTATATGCCTGTAACAGGATGAACATCAGCCAGGACAAATGTGGCAGTTTTTCAGAGGAAGTACTGGGCACTCAATAGTACTTAACCAGCATGTCCCTTTTTATTTTATTTTGTTAGGAACATGCACACATTTGCTAATGAGGCCTCAAAGTAGCCCCAGGGGGTACATCGGTGGCTTTATTTCTATATCTCTAAATGGAGCTACTACTTCCATTTTATGGATGGGAGAACTGAGTCCTTAGGTTAGGGCTACTCTGTTACTTTTCCTGCTGGGGTGAATTGAACACAGAGCATAACTTCTTGGGTGAAACAATTGACTGGCATAAATTTGCATGAGATTAAATATGCACATTTATAATCATTGGTAAAGAGACTGTGGAGCTAAAGGGTGAAGGGCAGGGGACTGGGGGATGAGGAGTAAAAAGGGATAATGTGGGAAGATTAGGGGAAAACATAGGGAGATGGGAGGGTGGCCTGGACACACAATGCAATTTGGATGGGAGTGACAGGCAAAGCTAAAAGCAAATTTCAGCTCCAGCAGCTCAGGCTGAGCTTTCTATGCACAACAGAAAGTCAGGGGCCACAGAAACATGTTCTGTGGGCCAAACCTTGTCCCTGGATAGGGGTACCTGCAAAATTAAATTCATGGGGGGCGGGAGAGTCTCTTCAAGCCACCCCTTTCTGACATGACAACACTTCTTTCTGAACGTTGTGATGTCACATAACTCCAGAAGGGGTTGTGGCCACATTAGAAAGTGTTCAGATGAGGCAGGACCAGGTGAAAATTGGGGAGTGCAACCCGTGTCCCTGAGCTGCTTCTTGAGGTGAATAGTGAGGAATCCTGACTCTCAGATAGAGCTGAAACAAGTACCCTCAAAAACTGCTATACCTGATGAATTTCCGGTATCTGAATCAACCTGACAACATCGGGTACCGATTCGATTGGTACCCAATTTTGACCCAATTTGGGTATACAATATCCCAGAATGTCGACTTCTGTTCCTGATTTTTATGTTGTTACCCACCCTGAACCTATGGGAAAGGGCACAATGTAGATTTTTAATGAATTTTACTCCCAATTGTATGGACAATGGATGCCTTTTTCCATTTCCCTCCCCCCCCGGTCACCATGTATTGCAAAGAGGCGGGCACAAGATGGCACAAGAGAGTCACAGGAAAGCTAGGCAACCCCACAGCCTGGCACTTACGTTTATCATTACCGCTAAGGACTTAGAACAAAAGAGATAAGTTGGGGGGGGGGGGGAATTTATACGAGTGCACTTCCAGTGTGCGGCACTAACTCTTCCTCTAACCTTCAGTGTCCTCTATCCGGGAGACGGTAAGCGCGCAGGCAGCAGGATTCTTTCTTTCTTTGTTTGTTTAAAATTCTGTCCCATCCTTCTCCTAAGAACCAGGGCAGTTTAAAGTATTAAAAACACAAAATACATTTAAATCCCTTAAAAACAAAAATAACAGCAAACATACATACAAAAAATGCCGTCCCCCCCCCAACCGCTATCCCCACCTGCCAAACACGTTGCCAAAAAGAAAGGTTTTACGCTGCCTCTGGAATATGCCCAGGCTTGGGCTCGGGGGGTCCAAAATATATTTATTTATTTACTTAATTATTCCAGATGTTACCCTGCCCTTCCCAAATAGGCTCATGATGACTTACAAAACATTTAAAATAAAACAGCATTAAAAAAATCCCCTAGCTCCCCTCCCCCTCACTTTTCCCTAACCCCTCCACCCAATCCCACCCTTGCCATGGTCAGACCATTACCTCCTGCAAATCTCCATCCTAGCGCGCCTGCTTGACCATAGGGGTGCGGGACCAGTTCAGATGGTCTGCCCCAGGAGACTCATGGAACCAGAGGGGTTGTGGAAGGTTCTTGGGGAAATACCTGTTGACCTCGATGGCCACTCCATCAATTACCACATGTCCTTCTGGGACAGCTGACTGGCTGAGGAGCCACACTGATAAGGTGGCTCCCAGGCGTCCACTTCCATCGCATCCTTTCCACAGGTCCCCGTGGTTCACAGAGGACCTGGAATGTCTGAAGTGTGAAGGGAGGTGGTTGGAGAATCAGTGGCATCGTTCTCACACCGAAAATGACAGGTTGCGGCATACAGCATTTTTGAAGTCCTATGCCGTGGTGGTGAGGGCAACAAAGAAACGGTTCTTTGCTGCAGTTATTGCATCCTCTCAGTTCCCTCCGGCGGAGCTGTTCTGAGTGGTTAAAGGTCTGGTCAATCCAGCCTGTCTCTGCCTTGAACCAGATGCGTCCATGGCCCATTATGACATGTTTTTGAAGTACTTTGTGGACAAAGTCACTCACATTGAGCACAACTTCAACTTTGCCATTTTAGAGGCAGTGGCTGAGCCAGAGAATAGGAATGCCCTGTTTGGTCATGTTTTGTGGGATGAATTTCAATTGGTGATGCCTGCCGATGTACTGGGGTCTGACTCTATTCCAAGCCATGACTTGTGAATTAGACCCATGCCCGTCCTGGTTAGCTACCAGGGAGACATTGGGGCCAGTGCTGGTGGGGATTATCAACGCCTCCCTTTGGGAGGGTGCCAGTTTGCCTCAAGGAGACTGTGGTCCGTCCCCTCAAGAAACCATCGCTTGACGTTGGTGCCCCAGCTAGTTACCGACCTGTCTCTAGCCTGCCCGTTTTAGGGAAGGTTATTGAATGGGTAGTGGCCCATCAGCTCTTCATTTGGATGGCATCAATTTTCTTGATCCCACGCAGTCTAGCTTTCACCTGGTTTATGGCACGGAGACAGCGCTTGTAGCCTTGGTCGACGACCACCTCGTAGGACTGGACATGGGTTGTATGACCCTGTTGGTCCTATTAGATCTATCTGCCGTCTTCAATACTGTTAACCATGAGTTGTTGTTGTCACAGCTGCGGGACCTGGCGGGCGTAGACGGAACTGTTTTGCAATGCACATAGATCTCAGTGAATGGTGCTAGGGGACTGTACTTCGTCCCCTGGTGACCTCCTGTGTGGGGTCCTGCAGGGTTCCATTCTGTCCTCTCTTGTTCAAAGTGTATATGAAGCCGCTCAGGGAGGTTGTACATAGCTGGCGGGTTCGCTGCCATCAGTATTTATTTATTTAATTTATTTTGTAAATTTGTACCCCGCCCCTCCTGCCAACAGCCCGGGGTGGCTTCCAGCGATAAAAACAATACAATAAAATACAATTTAAACGGCCTGGGTCATTTTCATCTGACCCAAGCCCTGCTGTCCCGATGTTTTCCCAGTTGTGTGCAGCTTGGCTGCTGTGGGGGATTGGATGAGGTTGAGCCATCGGAAGCTCAATCCCAATAAGACAGAGGTGATGTTAGTAGGTGGAACCCGTGATCTGGGTGAGGAGATTTCCCGTTATTGGGGGTATCCGTCCTCCTTTGGCTCCATCTGTGCAGAGTCTAGGGGTGCTCCAGGATCCGCAGCTTTGCCTGGATTCCCAGGGGTTGGCTGTGGCCAGGGACACCTTTCGCCAATTACATCTGGTGAAGAGGCTCCGCCCATATGTCTCAGACTCCAATCTCGCCATTATCATCCATGCATTCGTCACCTCGAGACTAGACTATTGCAATGCGCTCTTTCATGTGGGGGTGACGGTTTGGAAGCTGTAGCTAGTGCAGAATGTGGCGGTCCATCTACTTACTGGGACGGGCCACAGGGAGCACATAACACCTGTGCTCCAAGCATTGCACTGGCTGCCTATTGTCTTCCAGGCCCAATTCAAGGTACTGGTGTTGACCTTTAAAGCCCTCCACGGCCTAGGCCCTACTTATCTGAATAATTGCCTCACTCCCTGGGTGCCCCCTGCGGTTGTCTGGGGGCGCCTTCCTGGAAGTTCCAAGTTACTAGCGAGTTTGGACGGACAGGAGGGCATTTTCGGCGGCTGGAATTCCCTTCCAGTGGAGATTTGCCTCATCCTGGATCTTCTCACCTTCCAACAAAACTGTAAGACCTGGCTCTTCTGCCAGGCATTTGACAGGGGAAGCGGGAGGGGGGATGGGTTAGATGGGTCGGAGGGAGAGAATTCCTTTTTATTCTTTTTTTTTTTTCCTTATGCACTAGCCAGAGTTTTTATGAGAATTTATAGTGTTATTTATGTGCATTGTTTTATTTTTATATTGCGATTATTGTTTTATTGTTTTTAACTTTGTAAGCCGCCCTGAGTTGCTTTTGCAAGAGGGGCGGGGTAAAAATAGAAAAACAATTAAATAAATAATAAATAAATAATCCCACCCAACTCTATCCCTGCCTGCCAAACACATGGAAAAATAAAAAGGTCTCGCATCTCTTCTGGAAGATGACCAGGCTTGGACCTAGGCACATCTCTAAGGGGAGAGAAATCCATAATTGTGAAGCAGCCACTGAGAACGCCTCTCTGCATGTCCTTGTTGTATGAGCAAGATTGGCAGGTGGTACCCACAAGAGAATGCTCCTGGCTGACCGCAAGGGTCATGGTGGACCATGACAGGACATATGTGGGACCTAGATTGGTTAAGGCTTTAAAGGTCAAAACCAACACCTCAAATTGTGCCCAGAAAGCTATAGGAAGGCAGTGCAGACTGTAAAGCACCAGTGTAATGTGTTCATGGCAACCCGTCCCTGAAAGGAGCCAGGCCACCGCATCCTGCACCAGCTGCAGCTTCCGAACAGTCACCAGAGGCAGCCCCACATAGAACACATTGCAGCAATCTGGCCTTGAGGTAATGATGACACGGATGAGGGTGGCCAGATCTGAATCAGAAAGGAAGGGTCACGACCTCCTTGCCAAATGGAGTTGGTGAAAAGCGCTCCTGGGTTTTCACCAACGTCCAATGATGATTGGACCACCATCTGACATTCCAGGCGTAGCCAGTCCTCCAGAGCACCCCAAGACTGTGAACCTGGGTAACCAGGAGACCTGAAATGAAAACTCTTGGGCAGTGCTGCTTCCATTGGAAGCAAGGCATTGGCTGACATTCATGCAACGCAGACGCTTACTGGCTTTTCCAGCTCTTGTCACCATTTTCTGTTATTTTTTGCAAGTTGAACAGGGCTGCCCCGAGCTGGTCCCAAGCCCCTTTGTGTGACCTGTGCACGCACCCAGGGACCGTGGAGGCACAAATGTTCTGACTAAGCACCAGGGAAGTACTTGATATTGCTATAAAAATGATGTAAAACTGTTGTAAAATTCCCAGAAAGTAACAAAAACTCCTGGAAAGTGGCAAAAGTGACAAAAAAAGTCCCAGAAAGTGATGAAAAAGTGCCCCAAAGTGTTGAAAATGATGAAAAATGGGAGAAGCATGGGATCACTGGAAACTGACAAAGTATCGATGGAAACTGGCAAGCACTCCCCCAGAGGTCGATATTTCCCTTCAGAATGGGAACACTTGCTCTCATCTCTGTCCTAGTAACCAGGGTGGGGTGGGGGGA
>QEPC01009472.1:18241284-18272039 GCA_003113815.1 Sphenodon punctatus | reverse complement strand
CCCCCCCCCCCCCCCAAATGCTGGGCCCTGGACGTGCAAGGTGATTGGATACGCAGAATCATCCTGACGAGCTCATCAGACTAGAAGCTAGGAGGACTGGCTAGGGATACCACTGAAATGTATCACTGGAATGCAGATTTGACACTATGAAGAAAAGAGCTAACTCTTGCCAGAGACAAGCCAGCAAGGCTATTTAATTGGTTCCTGATGACAGATAAGCCAGACTGGGAGCCTAAGGCAGGTGGGCAAGTCTGGGCTATGAAAAAGAGTAAGCTGGGACTCCAAAGGAGAAACACAGCGTTACTAATGTACCAGAGGAGGGAAAGAGAAGGAGGAGAATAAGGAGGAAGAAATGTTATTGGTAGCATTGGCTGTGGAGGCAGAGGCCCAAATAGGAAGGGGCTCAGAATAAGAAAACTGACTTCTGGCGTTTCCCTCCACATTAGGCCCCAAATATCTGGCATCTCTTGGGAAGGGACTGCCCAGAAAGCCTTGGGGCTCTCAGACTCCCAGGTCTAGCTGGTGGGGAGTGGAGGACAGGGTGGGGAAGGAGCAATTTGCACTGGAGCTCCCACAAAAGAGGGTGCCACAATAACACTGGACGGGGGGGGGAGGGTAGGTTGGGACACAGTGCATGATGGGATAGGGGTAGTGTCTCAGGGATCCAATCCCTGATCCTAGCCGGTGTGTGGAAGTGCCTTTGGTCAGTGGCAGATCCAGAACACTCCACAGCAGGTTTTACACAGGGCCGGGAAGTAAGGGAGAAGAGAGAGGCGCTAGTTGCTGTTGTAAGCTAGGAGCGGGGGGAATAAAGTGGCCTGTGGTGTTACTGTTAAGGAGACCGGACTCATTATTTCAAATACACCCACTTACTGTGGGACACAACAGGAGCCTTCTATGGCATTCTGTCCAGGGCCTCCAGGAACCCCTGGGTGGCCATGGCGATTTAGACTAGGAAAAACCCAGAGGAGAGGAGAGATTGAGTTAAAGAAGAGTTCAAGGGAAATGCCGAACAGGGGGAGTGGGATGGGAATACACATCCTCTACAGCTGTGAAACACCTTAGGAAATACCATGCCACTGGTCTGAACTGTACAGATACCGAGCAGTGGCCTGATAGTACATTCAGGCAAGAGAGAATCCGGGCTAAAGATTGAGAAATGCTGTCGCTTTGACATAGACTGTTCTTCCTGTTTGGCATGAATTTTTTTTTAAAAAAACAACAACAAAAGTTTCACTAAAGAAGGTGTTTTCTGAAAATTGTCTTCTAGCTACAGTATCTTCTCAGGGAAACCAAGGGCTATGCTGACATATACTGGGACCCCGGAGTATCACCAGTAGGGGATACTGGCCATTCCTATGTCTAAACCATCCTTGCATCTGGAAAAGCTATGGTGTAGAGTCAAAGTTGTCAGCTGGACTGCACCTCTGTGATCCCCCAATTGTCTAACTCTGGCTCTGAGGGAAACCTGGCCTCTACCCTGGCTTTGAATTTTGTACCTTTATTATTATTATTATTATTAACAAACATTTATATAGCGCCAGCAGTGTACCTGGCACTTTACAAAGTAATAATATAGACAGGGTCCCTGCCCCTAGGGCTTACAATCTGAGAGACAGGAGCTGGGGGAGAGACTTAGGAAGGGGAACAGAGGGAGAGACAAGGGGTCTAACATTCATGAAGATGCGAGGTCTCAAATGCACGTACTTGGCTTGGTTACGATGAGAATGACAGCAGGCAGGTCCATGTTGCAAGGATAAGGGTAAACAGATCTTAGGTATAGGAATAGTGGCTCAGCAGGATAAAGAGTCAGACAGAGCAGAGCGAAAGAGGTGAGTTTTAAGGAGAGATTTGAAGGTATGAAGGGAGGGGGCAAGGCGGATGTGGACAGGGAGGGAGTTATGGCCAGTGCTTTGGAGTCATTGATACTCATGTAGCCCCCACAGAATCCTTGCTAAATGGATGTGTGCAGAGGCTGGACTGTGGGGACATCCATCCATACCCCTCTCTTTAATGTGGTCGTATGTTAGGAACTAAGGGCACTTATAGATGTTCCGGGGTGGGGGTGAGGGCTTCCCCCAGTTGGAACACGTTGGGGAATGGAATAAACCTTTCCCTGGCCTGGCCTGGCCTGGTCGGAAGGAGGAACAGTCGGCTCTGCCCCCGCAGTGTGTGTAGCCAGAACCCCACCCCCATCATGATGGGCAGCCATGGCTCCATGGCCATGGCAACTTCCCATGCCGAGGCCCGGTTGGCGAGGAAACAGATGCACCCACCCAGTTCGGCTTGCCTGGGTGGCCCTTTGACCCAGACTGGAACCGGGACCACGTTTTTGGGCCAGCTGCCTACCCCACTGGGGTCTGTACCAGGTCCATATCTGGCAGTCCAGAAAGAGATGTGCAGGTGAGGTGCTGGTCCAGGCAGGCCACAGCAGGTTGAACCTGGCCAGTGTCATGTCTAGTGACACCCCAAGTCTTTGAGGTGACAGTGCTTTTGACCCAGCTTATGTTCTGTTGGGCCCTCACAAAGTCCTCCAGCTTCCTGATTGGCTGCCTGCCTGGATAAATGCTGGCCAGTTGCCACAGGAAGCTGGGTGGAATGACTCACTGTTTTACTCCCTGTTCATGTCCTTGCCTGTACTGGAGTCTGACCTGGTCTCTCCCTGCCTTGTTCTCATCTGCTCCTTGTTCCTGGCCTCTGAGCCTGATCTACACCAGCTCTGCTATGTTTCTTCATAAGCCAGGTCCGTTTCTGCCCTGTTCTATCTTCTTCCCCCCCCTGTTCCTGGCTCTTTGCCTGCCGAGAACACATTCCTGACTGTGGTTCAGCCCAACCCCCAGTCCTGAAGCTGCCCCCATTTCGGACAGCAAATTTCCCCCACCCTCTACACTTCTTTCTCCTTCTCTCTCTCTCTAGCTCTCTCTTTTCCTCTGGATCCATTCAGGCGTCTGCACATCTTATTGCTTGTGACCTATATTTCCACTGTAAGTGTGCGCTCTGTAGCAGAATTCTGCCTTGCTCTTTCCTCCCCTTCTCCGTGACGCTGGTGTATATGTTATGCCCCAATCCCATCCCATATCTTCTAATTTTATGGTGTGTCGGGCGGGCCTCCTGGGATCATTGCCCAGACTAATGCCGTGTGACCAGGCCTGTCCTCACTCCATCAACTCACCGGGAATCAGGACACACGAAGACAGCGGAAGGCAGCATGTCTCCGCAAAGGTGCCTTCTTTGCCCCTGCTACTTTGCTTTCCCATGGGAGCTAAGGCTGCTGACGAGCCCTGTTAAGGCCTTACCCTCCGGTCTAGGCTGTCTCTGTACGTCTCTCTTCCCTTCAAGGCAGGAGGAAGAGCGAGATCAGAATGTATTATGTATGAAGATAACTATGATTAAGGCATTAGGCAATCTCATAATACACTTGACACCTAATCTCAAGGACAGGACTCTCCCTTGGAGCCTCAGTACACTGACTCCACAAAGTAGTTCTAATCAGAGCTTTCCCTGGAGATGGCATCCTTTGGTTTTGGTAAGAGGAGATCAGGGACTCTTTTTTTTTTTTTTTTTACTGCATTACTGTGCCCCCAGATAAATCATGGTGAATGCTGTTTCCATCGGAAACAGGTCGTTTGCCTTTGCGCAATGTGGAAACTTAGCAGCTTTTCCACTGTTTTTGCCATTTGTTGTTTTGTTTCACAAGTTGAACAGAGCTGCCAATGCCAAGCCCTGTGTTTGCCCCACATACACCCCTGGGGGCCGTGGAGATGCAAGCATGCCGGCTAAGTGCGAGAAACATCCTGGAAATTGCCGTAAAAGTGCTGTAAAACTAGCATAAACGTTCCAGAAAGTGATGAAAAGTCACTCTTCAGTCTTCACAGAAGCACCAGTTGGAGCCATAGGAACACAACGCTGTGCCATGGCAGGCCACTGCGGGAAGCACATCCTGCCACAGTGCGGTGCTGTATAGTGCTGACCAGGGCTTCTGTGAGCAGGGAGAGAGCACTTCCAGGAAATCCCCAGTTAAATTTGGTGGATTTGCTCATTTTTCTGAATAATCAGTTCCGCTCTAATTGTTGAGCCCAAACTACTCATGCATTTCCTCTGCGTAGTCCAAACCTCTGAATCCTTCCAGAATTTGTTTTCTTCCTCTGATTCCAGGAGAGTCACGTTCCTGGTGAATGTGGAGGTGTTTAAACAGGCTGCAAGGAAACGTAATTTCCTGATA
This sequence comes from Sphenodon punctatus, assembly GCA_003113815.1. NCBI lineage: Eukaryota > Metazoa > Chordata > Lepidosauria > Sphenodontia > Sphenodontidae > Sphenodon > Sphenodon punctatus. Next base: position 18,267,817 of record QEPC01009472.1, on the reverse strand, counting down.
ATCAGATTCTTATTACAGCTGATGGGAGCCTGCATAGATAAACTGAAAACACGGATCAATTTCCCAACCATTTCCCGATACCAATGCAATTTCTCGATTCTCATAATACCGCAAGATACTACTTGCCAACTTTCAGCTTACCATTTATGGCATACCATTCATTTATCACTTGCTGCATTGCTGAGGATACTGTTTTACTTCTGGGTGTGTTGTTTCCTTATTTCTGAGCCAATCACTGTGTGACTAGCCCACCCATTAACCTTCAGTCCCGTGCTTCCAATCAGACTCGATCTATGTTGTTCCCTGTGCTTTGACCAATCTAAAACTGGATTGCAGATTAGTAAAGGAATCTGCATACCAGCCAATGAGTGACAACAAAACACAAGGGAAAATTGAGTACAAAAAATGCGGTATTGCATCAGTATTGCCTCTCAGGTTTTGAAAGCAGTAAATGGCAAAGCCGTAAATGGGATCCTGGTAAGTGGAAGTCTGTAAATTGAGAAATGAATATGTTGGACAAGACATTACCGTGTACCGAGAGGTTCTCGATTCAACCGTAATGGTATTGGGAACTGGGAGTTCGATGAGATTTCCCATTTTGGCGAAATCTCATTTCAGCCCTGATGCACACTGTTTGCTGCAAGGATTGGTCCATAATTAGCTCCTGGAGGGTCTTCTTGATCATCTGCTTTCTAGGCACGACTGTGAGTTTTGTATTTCAGGCAAGTGGCATGCTACATAGGTGATCTGGATTAAGTTCCTGCCTCGCCACCATGCTTTCTGCATGACCTTGGACAAATCCAGTCCTCTTCTCTGCAGTGAGGAAGATGTTTCCTGTCTCGCAGGCGTGCTGTGAGGATCAGCTTGCTGGTGTCTGTGAGTTGCTGCACTATTACAGCACTGGTGATCATATATAAGTAATCACTTAGAAAAAGGGTGGGAACCTCAGGACCAGGGGAAAAATGTGGCCTGTGGCACGTAGTCCTGAAATGAGCAATCACAACTACGACTGAGATGACAGCAAATGTTCTGTTCTGAAGGAAAATACTGAACTTTTGGGGTGCTTGGGAGTGTCCATCAGTACTTCGTCAGTTTACAGTGCTTCCGTGCTTCTGCCATTCTTTCTATCACTTTCTGAGACTTTTTTTGGGTCACTTTCATCTGTTTCTGGGATTTTTTTTGTCACTTTCCGGGAATTTTACAACAGTTCTATAGCAATTTTATAGCACTTTGAGGAATTTCAAGCACTTCCCCAGTGATTAACCAGCAATTTTTCATCTACACAGCCCCCGAGTGTGCACACGGGGCACACAGAGGGCTTGGGACCAGCCCATGGCAGCCCCATTTGTTCAACGTGCAAAAAATATCAGAAAATACCAAAAACAGCGGGAAAGCCAATATGTTTCTGTGTCACTTGAAACTTGGTGAATTCCCTGCTTCTGAGAGAAGCAGAACTCACTGCAATTTTTTGTTTCAAGTCTAACAATGAATGTGGTTTTGTTGGAAGCAGGTCACTCACCTTCATTTGCGCAACGAGGAAACTTATCTGCATATTTGCTATTTTTTGTTAGTTGAACACAAGTTGAACTGAGCCACTACCAACTTTGCTTAGCAGCTTATGCTTTATATACCAGCTAAGGGATGCAAATGGGCTGGTAATTGACACAGAAGTGCCAGAAAATGACGCAAAATGACAGTTCCCTGAAAAATCCTGGAAAGCAACAGAAGGTGATGGAACAGTGCCAGTGCAGATCTCTCACCCTTTCCCACCCCCTTTCTGATGCAGCTCTGCTGCTATGGTTCACTGTGATGTCACGACCTTCTTCTAGGGTGGGGTTCTGTCATCCCTTTCTCCCTGCCTCACCATCGGTGGGGCACTGTGATGCCATAATGCTCCGTAATGTTTGGAGTTACCTGAAAAAGAGACCCCTCCCCCCATCCTGCATCCCCTTCAGTGTGGTTCCGCTCCTTCCAGGTTTCCTCCTGGAGGCAGGTGACGATTGTATTCCCCACTGTGCTTACTTGCGGTCTAGTTTAGCTGACCGGCTTAGGATGTCATGGACCATGAGTGAGCGCCCCCCCAGAAGTGGTTGCCGCAAGGTGCACTGTCGAGGCAGGGAACTGGCACCGTTGCTTGTGTTACATTAATTTTGCTGGGCCTGGGAAGGATAGAAGGAAGCTTTCCCCCAACGCTGTCATTCTGGCACCTTTCACCAGCTGTACATGCTCTTTAGAAGAAAAAAATTATAGTAATAAGCGCTGCAAATGCCAGTTAATTAAAGAGCAAGTGGCTATTAAAACCATGCCTAGGCCTGAGGCTTAATAAGGCCGCAACAGGTGGTGTGTGTCTCTACATATATAACCAGCCTGTGGAAGGGTGGGTGGGTGTGTGGTAAACCTCCACCTAGGAGTTGTTTTTTTAAAAAATAGTCAGTAGTTATTTATTAAACATAAGGTAGCTAGCTTGTTAAATTTAAATTAAAGGCATAGTCGTTAAATTGACGAGACTTGGTTTAAAGTATTAAAGAGATAGCTAGCACAGTGTGTACCAGAATCTTAAAACTGCTTATCTTAGCCCATTGTCTGCCTCCGAATTCCTACATCGGGGGCCTTTCAAACACCTGCATCTTCTCTGATGTGCTGACTAAGGCCCATGTGCCACTGTTTCTTCAGGAAATAAAAAGCCTTAAAGACCCAACAGAAGGTTGCCTATAAATTATAAATCAGAGCTCTGTTGCTGGGGCCATCAGAGTTTGTGGCAAGGAGGGGGCTAGAAAGAAAGCCGGTCTGCTGTGCAGCTGCCTGCTTAATGGAAGGAAGAATTCATAGAGCCAGGTGTGCTCAGGGGCGAGTGAAGTCACGAGGCGCAAGGTGGATATGAGAATGAGATGGCCTGAGAAAATGGAACTGGGTAGAGATGCAGTCATGGCCTGGTAGTGACTGGGCAAGCAGAGGGTGAGGGCGGGGATAAATCAGTCTGTGTGTGCTTACAATTGCTATATTCACTGAATTCACTGAATTTGGTATTCACTCAAATAATTTGTTTCAGTTCTAATCGAGGGTAAAAAGAAAAACTGACACGACAGTGGCCCGCTGTGGCCTGCAACCTACCAGAGCGTCTGTTTACGTGCTGCCAAACATTACCCCGCGACTGCCCCAGGGTGGGTAGGCAGCTAGCTGGGCTGTGTCCTCGGAAAACCTCCGAGGACACAACCCAGGCTAAGGGCCACCAGTATGGGCTAGCACATGTGTTCATCCCCGCCATGACTGAGCCCTATAGCTGGTTGCCATGACTGTCCATCATGGTGGTGCGGGCCCTGGGGGCAGGGCAAGGGCAGGGCGGGCCAGACCCCCACATTTGTTCAGTTCCCTGCCCTACCTTGGACATGCGGGTGACAGGACAGCTCTCTGGCCACAGGCATGTTTGTTCAATGCCCTGAATCAGGCCATGTAGGCTGCAGTCTTCTGCCCCAGGCCCAGCTGGGGAGCCATTGCACGTCCCACACGTCGGTGTTTACCCAGAATCACAGAACTGTACAGTAGGAAGGGACTTCAAAAGTCATCTTTAGTACAACCCCCTGCTTTGATGCAGGAAGTCTGCAGCTATGACATCCTTGACAAATGGCTGTCTAGCCTTTGATTCCAGTGTCAGAGAACCTGCAGTTAGTTCCACGGAGAAACACCTCTTCCTGGATTTTCAACCAAACTCTACCTCCCTGTCATTTGAGCCCATTATTTCTAGTCTTGCCCTCTGGGGCAATGCAGAAGGGTTTCTTGCTGTCTTCTTTGTGTTAGCCCATGGATCTAGTTCCAAGCCTCAAGTGAGCTCACAGGAAGGGAGCATAGATACACTTAATATTTTTTCTTGTCTCTTCTCTCCTCTACTTCAAACCAGGGGTGGGCCAAATCCATCCCACAGCTGTTCTTTATTTTTCCTCTTTCCAGTCCCTGGCCCTGGCCCTGGCCCATGGAACCAGTCCCTATCCTCAAACACTGATGGAGTGAGCTCAGGGTAAGGGAGTGGAGATGAGGACATGCACTCGAGGATTGGAAAGGGATCCATACAGGTCCAGAATCAGGACCTTCATTTTCCTTCCTCCATCCTTAAGCTCTCTCCCGCCCCCTCCTCTGCATCTGATCCCTGGAGATTTTATTAATTCCAAAGCGGCCCATGGTAGAGCTGAAACAGGTTCTTAATTTCTTACCTGTGGGGTAATACGTGCATTTCTGAGTACTGATCGGGTAGCTGGATACCTGGGGGGGCGGGAAATTCAGTAATTTCCTGCACTGATTTACCAATTGAAAAATTAGGATGGAAAACAAAAAACAAAATAAAAAAATGGGTCAGTAAACCAAGAAATTGAGAGTGAATGTTGATATTCTGGAACCAGAAGTCAACATTACAGGACATTGGGTACCTGAATCGAGCACTAATTGTAGACTGATTAATACATTAAAAAAAAAAGTAAATTCAGGCACTGGAAATTTGACAGGTTTAGCCATTTCCATGGGTACTTGTTTCAGCTCTAGCCCGTGGGTGGGAAAGGTTTCCCTACCCATATTCAAAGCTGTTAAGCATTAATATTGACCTCGAAGCCAACGGGAGCTGCAGTTGCTCAGTACCCATGCAATTCAGAGCACCTTTTGAAGTACGGAAGCATAAGACTCACCATTGAAGATCTCAGCCAGGACAAGGGCTAAAACAAAGAGTCAATTTTTGATTCACAAATTTTATTTGCATTTTTGGTTAGCTGTCTGAATACCAGAATGTAGAGGCTGATCACTGTGTGTATGTGCCGTATGCAGTCAGTGCACACAACACGTGCACACCCAGTATATGTACACAGTGCTCACTGGGTGTGTGAAATACATACACCAAGCACATGGGCTGTGTGCATGCACACCTTGCATTGGGCCAATGTGTATCAATTCATTTGGGTACTTCGTTTTGGCTACTTTGTTTTATTGTGTTATTTTGATCACTGTGGTTCAGTTATTTGGTTATTCCGGTGAACTTTTCCCCTGATGCAGTGCATGCAAATTAGAGATAATGGGGGTGGGGGGGATTAGTGATAATAGTGGCTAAATGAAATTACCAAAATAACCAAATCAAACTATTAAGGATGGGCGAACAGAACTGAGTTTGGAAATTTGGTTCGGTTTGGAAGTACGGTTCGGTGGACCGAACTATTCGAGTTCGGTCCGAACTTCCAAACAAAGTTCAGAAATTCAAACCCCATTGAACAAAATGGAATATTATCTTTTAGGGATGCGTGAACAGAGCCGAGTTCGGAAATTTGGTTGGTTCGAAAATCGAGTTCAGTTCGGAAGTTCGGTTCAGTCGACCAAACTGGTCGAGTTTGGTTCGAACTTCCGAACCGCGTTCCCCCATCCCATCAAAATATCTGAAAGAGTTATCTGGCAAAGCAGACGTGAACAGCAGTTATTATTTGTTTTGGCAGTTTCAGGTCTGTAGAACAAATTCAACAGATTTATTCATTCTCACGAATATTCGTTTTGGCTCAAACCTATAACCTCAAAGAGCGATTCCTTGATGTCAACTCTCTGAGACTTGAACCTGTGGCTTCTGGAAGTCTAGCGCTTCCAAACTCAGACTTTAAAACCAAGAAGCAACCTATTCTAAACTGGATGAGGTTCATGTACCTTGAGGCTGAGACCTTAAATCCGTTTTCCAGCCTGTTGTCAAGGACTGTAAGAAGCTCTCTTTGTGTCAGTAACATAGTTGAAATTGTCTCCACATTCCTCTAGGAAAAAAAAGGGGGGGTGGGGGGTTTAACAGGTCCTGTTTATCCCTCTTATTTTCAGTTCCATTTTATGCAGCTTCAAACACCGCCGACAATTACCTGGCTCCATTAACGGGAATAAAGGTCATGGCTGGAAGCGCCAATCATTGCCTTTTTCCACTTTTGTGTGGTGTGAGCACATGCGTCTGTGTGTGTTGCAATCTTTCAATTTTCTTTTTGATCTGGTGGAAGCAATCAGAGGAGAATTGGCTCTGAGAGCAAGGAGAAATGTTCCCTTGATGAAACTGCCCAGCAGCACACAGGCAGGGGAACACATTCCTTCAATGCTGGGTTCAGTACAGATGGTACAGGGGCCACGCTCTGTGTAGGGGGGAAACCAGGGAAGGGAGAAAGAATTGGCCTTAAATTACAGGTTTGGAGAAGGAGATTCCTGGTGACACTTGGTCTCGGGTGCTTGCTTTTCAGAAGTTTGCAACTGACTTTTAATTCACTGAGTGGACTTTTTCTTTTGACTGTCTGTCTAGCTGCCCCTTTCCTTTTCTCATCCCTCCTATAACCCTACTCCATCAGGCTTTCCCGAGTTCATGCATTCATACTACTTCTAAATTCTCTCTCACCTTCCAAGATCCCCCTCTTTCCCTTGGAACTAAACTAAGCACATGCCCCAGGCTGCGACTTCTCAACTTCTTACATACAGCCCGATCCCTTTTTATGCCCACGCCCCTTTTTCTTTCTTCTCTTGTCCATCCTAGGGTGTTTTTAAACGAGACAGCCACACACAAGGACCGCCTATCCCTGTGTGGGGCGGGCCCATTTCGTCTGAATGTCATGGGGGTGTGTGTGTGCTGTTCTCCCGTGCTCACCCATCCCCCATGCATCTCCGCCGCCTCCCTCCACGCACAAGGCTTTTGGCAAAAAGCCAGAGTGCCCTGCGCACAGATGGGCTGAGTGGTAGGCGGCGGGCAGGGCAGGTGTGCATGGAGCCGCTTGTGTGAAGCACTGGCCTGTGCACGGGGCCCATGCACCCTTCCCCCGCATCGACCACGGACCCCCACCCCACCCATCTCATTCAAAGACACCCCTAGACTGTAAACCCCATGGGGCAGGGACTTGTGGCTAATCATGACTGTTCAAGGCTGGGCACGTTGATGGCACTACATACAATAAATAATAATTGAACCAAGGATCTGTGTTCACTGTTTTCCCCATTGCCACCAGTGAGAAAAATGCAGTGAACGCAGGTCCCTAAATGAATGATGATAGAGGGTTGGGTTTTTGTACTGCCTGGGTCTCTTAACCCATTTCCTTATCTGTAAGTTTGAAATCAGGTGTAATTTGTTTATTTACATAGGAATCATCCCGGTCTGTGCCCGCTCTCTGCTTCCTGTACTGACATACAGCAAACCAGCACTTTTTTCTTTTCCCCACATATTTCCTTGAAGTGTGAACGACTGTATGCGGTTCTTTAACCATCCTTGCGGTTGTTTTTTAAGCGCATTGACAAGCGGCCAAAACCTACCTTTACAAGCGCGGGCTTGAAATGACCTACATAAATCCTCCTGTCAGAATATCAGTGTCCGCATGCCAGTTACACAGCGCCTCGTTTCTCGGCTTCCCCGGCTCTCGGGTCCCGGAGAAGGGAGAGGAGCTGAGCCAAGAGCCCGAGGTGCTGTGTAACTGACATGTAACTGACTAGGCTAGTCGAGATCATGTCAGTTACACAGCGCCCTACTTCCCGGCTCCGCTCCTCTCCCCTCTCCGGGAGCCGAGAGCCCGGGAAGCAAGGCGCTGTGACAGCTGCTCCTCCTCCTCTCCACCCACGCCCCACCTGAGGGGCTTGTGGGAACGGGAAAGGTGCATTCTTTAAAATTGCTTGAATGTGCAAATTCAATGCTGGTGTGAATAAATGCAAACACATTTTTAAATTGTCTGCATTTAGAAATACCAGCATTTTTCTGTACGTGGGATTGAAGCCATAGTGATTCAATAAGGCACACTAAGAACCAAGGTGAGTTTTTTTAGGTGATAATAAAAGAGTTGGGTGCTCTGTTCCCCTAGAATTTTGGAAATCTGAGCCTTAGCTTCATACATGGATGCTAGGGGCTTGGATTCCTATCTTAATTGTATGGAGGGAATGATTTTGGAAGTGGCCCAGGAAGGTTAGGAAAGCCTTCTGTCTTCAATAGTGCACAGCCAGGCCACTTACCATCCCTTGGAAGAGAAGATCAGCGTGGAAAGGGTAACTGTACTTGTGAGGAGCTATGCAATGCAGATGTGGGAGTGCGGGGGATTTGAAACAGTCTTTCACCTCCCTGCTCAAATGCCTCTTGCTGGATGCTCTAGTCTACGGGTGGGGAACCTACCTTTTACCTTCTAGGACCCACTTTGGAAATGAGTCCAAGCTCTGACGACTTCACAGAAGTTGAGGGCAGGGGCTAGGGCTGGTTTGAGACTCGCCTTTCTGTTACCATGGGACAGTCCCATGGTAACAGAAAGGCTGTAACATTGTGATCGGAATTCTTGGTGAAAACGTTTTAGATCAGAATTCTGACCGAGCCGTTTTACGTACGCGCGGTAATTGCCACAGCCATTTTGGTTGTTCCGATTGGAAATCTGGATGGGGTTTTGTCCATTTCGATTTCAAGTCATAATGACTGAACTGCCCAGTTCAGACACAATTGGAACATGGGCAGAATTCCACTTTCACCCCTAGCTGAGGTACTTTCAAGGTGGAGGAAGGAAGAGGAGGCTCCATATCATGGATCTAAGCCATGGATCCATCCTCTCTCCTTATGTGCCTGCCCTCATTGCCACACCCTTCCCCCTGAGCTCACTCTTTCAGTGATTTGGGGTTGGAACTGTAAACAGGGGTCAGATCTGAGAATTGGGGAGGGGCTAAATAAAGACTAGCCACGGGCTGCATATGGAGACCTGAAAATTGAGGTCACTAGAACGCACCTCTGCAAAGTGCCACGTCTCCAGCTGCCGCCGTTGCCGGCAACGGGGAGCACGTCACTTCCGGCAGTGCGGCGCGGCTTCTCTCTCTTAACGTGTGGCTCAGGAGGTGCTTTTCAGTGCCCTCGTCTAAAAGCGGTTTCAGAGTGTCTGTGTGAAAAGGGACCATGTAGGACATGACAGGATTGGATCCAGTCCATGGTGTTTCAAATGCATCCAACATTTCTCTGTGTTTTTCACGTGCCCACATTTACTTTACTAGCGTTGACATATAAATCTGCCCAAAGAGCAAACCAAAAATAAAAAAAATCAATAGCACAATCTGACAAAAATTGAAATGTGCCCAGCTGAATAGCAAGGAGAGTAAAGCAGCAGCCAAAAGAAATCAGAACTGGTTTGAAACTGGGAACGGGGTTTTTTTTCGGGGGGTGCATTATGGAAGATGATGAAGTTCAATGCCATGGCAAATGCAACAGCACGTCTTTCCAGAGAACAAAGGAAGACAGATCCCTAGCATGTCTGTTGTGGGTGTTGCCCACCCAGGATGGGTCTGGGTCTCCAGATTGGAACCTGAAAGCCTGTATGTTCTATGACAGACACTTGTGGGAGATGATCAGCACTGGTTTGTCTGGTTTTTGTAGCTCATTCCAGTCTGAATGGAGGAAATGTGCTTAATTCTATGTCTGCATGGTAAGAGAAATAGCAACAAGACATGATATATGTTGCTAGGGAAGTTTGTTTCCTCATGAGTATTTATTTTCTTTCCATTCATATCATTTATTGATTTGTATTTGTATCCCACCCTTTCCTACAGGGTGGCATAAAACATAAAGCATGCAAAAATACAAAAAGCAGTAAAATATGAAATCAAATTAAAACTACTCCCACCGCCCAAGTCCCAATCCGGGTGGGAGGGTGGGGTAGTTGGGGGGAGATATTTTAAATTCTGTTTAAATTCTTTTAATGCTTTTTAGTGAATGGTATTATTGTATATTTTTATTCTTTTTGTAAGCTGCCCCAAGATGCCGTAGGCATGAGGGGGCGGCTAAGAAATGCAAATAAATAAATAAAATAAATAAATAAATAATCCCCATCCATATTCACTAAAAGCCCAGCCAAGTAAATAAGTCTTAGATTGCCTCCAGAAAATTTTCAGTCTCGGGTAGCGGCAAACCTCCAGGAGAAGGGACTAGTTCCAAATGGAACAACTATAAAAAATGTCGGGGTGTGCGGATGTGGACCTGGTGGGGTTGTGTTTGTTGTTTTTTTATTTGGGAGGGGAGATTGGAAGCAGAGGACACAATTCATATAGCCTTCTTCCAGTGCTTCATTTGTTGTTGTTGTTGTTGGGGTGTGTGTGTGTGTGTGTGTGTGTGTGTGTGTGTGTGTGTAACAGGGGGTCTTCCTAGGGCAAATGAGAGACTGGGCATAAGGCTGGTGCTTCTGCATCCAGTGATGGGTGGGGGTGTCTTGCAGATTAGCAACAGTGACAAGGTCTGGGATAGGTGTTGGGGTTGAACTGTGGCTTGAAAAGAAATGTTGAGGTTAAGCCCTGATACACATAAAGCTAGGGGTGTCACTACCCGGGAGTGAGGGGGCTCAGTTGAGCCCAGGCCCTGAACGTTTGGGTGTCCCTCTGCAAGTGGCCTGAACACCACAAGGACATTTTTCAGAGTGGGCGCAGGAGGGAGTGGTGTCAAAACTCTGCCCCCACCCACTCTGAAAATTTTCTTGCGGTGCTCAAGCTGTTTGGAAAGGGCCCTGCCAAGAAGGAGGTTTTCAGAATGGGGAGGGGTGGAATACTTTAAAAAGATTCTTAAAACAGCCCTCCTGGTGCTGTGACTCTGGAGGACCACACTGGGGGCCATGGAGATACCACAACTTCTGCAGAGGGAGGTCAAGGCTGGCTGGGGCTTTGGGAAGGATGCATCTTAGGAAGACCCCCACCCACATGCCCTTAAAGGGGCCCATCATTCTGATGTGAACCCAGGACCGCCACCTCCCTGCCTTTCTCCCATACTTAATTTCTGGTTCCTTGACCAAAATTGTTGTGCCGTGACATCCTTTCCACCTTCCACCAGGCAAATACCAGGGCCACCTCTGTTCATTCATCTCAACCATCCACAGACCCATTGCAGAATAAGGTCCTCTTCTTTATTGCTCTCAGGTTCCACTGCAGGTGAATGTTTTTAAGAGGGTAATGTATATACAGGGAGAAATTCATGCTGCCTTTTTTCAAATACTTTGAAACTAGGGAAAGTCTTTCCATTCGCCTCAACGGGCTGTGGATCTGCTGTTTATCAAGCAGAATTCAGTTAGTAGGAATGTGAGGCAAGACCACCTGTTTCCTGCAAGATTACAAATTGCACCAACCCATTTTTGATCAGAGCTGGTTAAAGCATGGAAAACTTTCCCCAGGGAGGAAAGTCCAACATTTTGGGCCTCATTTTTGTCATGAATCGTGATGAACTCTTGCCAGGCTGTAATCTGACATGGGAGAAGAATCCATCCAATCAGAACCAAGTCTGGAGTATGGAGAGGCACTGTCGGTGCCAAAAATCCCGGAAAATCTCACTTTCTGGGGAACACGAAAGAGAGGGAAATGGCATTTTCCCAATGTGTGTGTTCAGATGGACCAGGGGCTGCTCCAGGGGTCCATGCCCAGGTCTTCTCCAGCTACGGTGGGTTTAAACAAAGGTGGAGGCTGCAGCGGCGGACCACTGTCCACCTGCACAGTGCCCCCTCCCTGCACCATAGAGCTGCAGGTGGATCATCAACTGCTCTAGGCTGCTGCCCACAACTCTACGGCTGTTGCCAGGGCAACCCCCAGCCAGAAGTAGAGCTTCCGTGGCCTGTCTCTGTGTAGATGGCCACTGCTCGGCCCTCAGGCTGTGCTTCGAGACTGGGTGGCCTGCTCCGCTTGCAGTGCTTTGAGATATCCCAGAGCACTGGAAGCGGAACTGGCGCGCCTGCTCTGCCCCACCACAGAGTGGCCTGCCTTTACACGGATGGGTCATCCATGGGTTGGGTGGAGCAGGAGCAGAGCAGGTGTCTGTCTAAAAACACCCAGGGAGGAGGAGTTACGTTTCCTATGATGTGGGCTGGGCTGGATTTCCCTCCTACGCCTCTTTGAAGCAGGGAGGATTTGCTTTCCTTTCACATGCTTCCAGAGAGGGTCAAGTCAGGCAAAGCAGCTTTCCCTAATGAGGAACTGTTTCTCATGGGCTGGGAAATTTCCAATTAAGAAGCATTTTTTTCCCCTCAGTGAAAATTTCCTGACCTGTCGTAGCTTAGAACATTTATGCATTCAACTCCCTTCTGATTCCCTTAAGCGACACTTGATGTTGGTCTTTGTGACAGCTCTCCATTCTGTTGGACAGGTCAAGGGGTGCACTGATCCCTGGGCCAGCAGCAGCTAGATAGCCCTGCAGGGATGCAGCTTATACCGTATAGATGTGCAATTGTGTGTCATCCTCATGGCCACTGTAGGAGCAGCTTTAACGGGCTTCGATGAAGTGTTTTCTTAAGCTCCTTTTCAGCCGGAAGCTGCAATGAAGGGTGTTGTCATGGAAAAACGATACAGCGGTCCATTAAGATTTGCTTTCCCCTCCATCTGGAAGTTGTGCTGCCAAGTAAAAGAGAGGTAGGAGCCTAAGGCAAAGCAGAAGCCAGGCCTGTGCAAAATGTATCTTATGCCCAGCAGATCTCGTTGTTTGTATTTTAAACCACTGGTGGGACGGGACTGGGATTTTTGCCAGAGCTTTGCCAGAGGCATCGTTTTTTCGCTGGCTTCGTTTGCACAATGAAATGTGTTTTCTTTTTAAAAAATTAATAAAATAATAAAAAAAACACCCCACCCTCCAATACCTTTTTAAACAAGATCAGCTAAATACATAGATACAATATACCGGCTTTTGAGGCCCCGGAGGTGAAGAGCCATTTCAGATTAAATTGTTTTGTGTGCATGTAATCGCTAAAGCGACAGCATTTTACATGCTGACCCTGTTTAGCGGATTCTATTAAAGGATATCACAAAGCAGACAACCTTGTTGCTGTGTGTCTTTTTTTTTCTTCTTCTTTTTTTAATGTTAGTATTTTCTTTGGTCTCCTTTCATTTTCCTTTCTGGAAAAGCGAATCCTGCAGAGGGCTGAGCAAACCTTTCAGTTACAGGCCCAATTCTGCGGAGAAAACCCAGTCTGAGCTTCATTCCTCCACATCCCCTGCCATCATTTTCTCCCAGTGGTTTGGGAGAGGGATTTCTAGTTTCAGTCTAAGGCCATTTGATATCCTCTTGCTTTGACTGCATTTTGCTTTCAGTTGTCAAGTTCAATCAAATTTTGAAGAATGAAATCAAAACTTGGCTGCACCTCCCCCCTACTGCTGAGTTCATCTTTTCTGGAGTTTGTAAAGTGCTTTCAGAAAAGGCCCTTATTCATGGTGCATTTACTCACATGACCATCCCACTGACTTCAATCCATTGGGCGGCCCCGTGTGCAGACTTCTGCTCTTGACATCTAAAAGACGTGGGTTCTGAACCTTTCCTGTGGTGTGATTTAAGGACAACTTCTCCTCTTAGTGGCCTTCCAACACGTTTGTATTTTGTCCATTTATATTTAAAGGACTTTGGGGCAAGGACTATCTATTTGAAAAATACCATCTTGCACAGTGGGACTCGAACTTAGGTTGGGGCATACAAGCAGTGTGCGAGGCCCTCTATAAAATGGTGGTGTGGGGCCCCTTATGAAATAGAAAATTCTGACAGACACACATTGATGCACCAGTTCAAAAACTGAAAGTGTTACCGTAATTATTTTTTGACATTCCATTAAACATAACATCCCCTTCAGGGACCAAGGATATGTACGTTGCAGGCCCTGAGGTCCCATACGTTGTACATACGTTGTTGTTGTTTCTGGTTTATTTACAGCCCTCATGTATCAGAGACAGTGGTGTAGCATGGGGGTGGCTGGGCCCAGGCTGTGGTGACTGGACTGGCTCATGTCTCAATTATGCCCACCCTAAGGGCAAAGGTCAGGGTCTCCCTGAGTGGTGGTCCTCACGAGAAGCTTCCTGACTAGTCTTGGTCACACTCTGTAAAAGTGGTGGCACTTCCTTGGCTGTCCTCAAGCCCACGACCCCTGGAGTGGCAGCAACTCCACCAGAAAGGAAGTTTTAAGAGCGAACGAAGGTGGGACTGACACTCCACCCTCTGCCACTCTGAAAATGTCTTTCTGAATGCCCCTAATTGGAGGCTACCTCTTGAATTGCCATGGGCCCTCCACAGGCCAAGACTCTCTGTGATTGAAGCTCTGTGGGTTTGAATTTTATGCCAGTGTGTTTTACGCCAGTGTTTTTCACACTCATGTTATCATTTCAAGGTTGCGGTCATGGCCAGGAACACTTTTCGCCAACTCCGTCTGGTGAAGAGGCTGCAGCCTTTTCTTTCTGATTCATATCTGGCCACTGTCATCCATGCTTTCATCGCCTTGAGGCTAGATTACTGCAGTGCGCTCTACATGTGGCTGCTTTGATGACTGTTTGGAAGCTGCAGCTGGTGCAGAATGCAGTGGCTCACCTCCTTTTGGAGACAAGGCACTGAGAACACATTATACACATTATACTGCAATTTTCGGTTTTGAAAAAACGAAAATGAAATGAACATCCCTAGTACGCATGCTGCCGTTTTCTAAAACCTAAAACGGAAAAAAAAAAAAATCGAGAAAAAAAAAAACCCTCTTCCCCTTCTGCATACCCCGACAGCATACCCTAGTGAATACGGTTTTCAACACCAGCATGTTTGTTTGGAATCCCAACCCGGTCCGTGTGACGTTTCCTCCCAGGTCAGACCAGGGATCAAATATCGTCTTAGCTATGAGCTCACTGGGTGGCCTGGGCAAGTCACTGGGGCCGATCCTGTGGCCCGTGGATCCCGTGCACACCCACGCATGCGCACGTCCATGCTGAAACCGCATGCACTTCCATTGCTGGCACACCGTGCTGTGCGGGTGGAGGATCCGCGGGCCATTGGATCAGTCCCACTGTCCCTCAGCTTCAGTTGGCCACCTGTAAAATGGGACTAATAATCACCTGTCTCACAGAGTCGTTGCGTGGGTGAACTAGATAAAAATTGTAAAGCTTTTTGAATGCTGAAAATACTGTAGAAATAATAGAAAATTCCATATGAGAGCAGGAAACTTAGCTAGCAGTGGGTTAACATCTATGCATGGCCATCCTTAACTACTAAGTCTGGTCAACTGACACTCAGGGTGTTAACATGGTCCAGACTGGGTCGGCATGCTGAACAAACATGCTGGCAGCCAGACTACTGGGGAGGGTGGCCCCTCCCCCTGCCATGACGGGAAGCCATTATGACCAATGACAGACCTGATCCGAGCAGGATCACCGCAGGCCACACCAAATGTAGTAGCCTACTGTGGTGGGCTGCTTTGGCCTACCCAAGAGGTCTCCAATATCACAGCCTGGGCTAGCTGCTGACATGGCCCGGGGCAGCACCTGGCGGCACCTGCACAAACATGCATACCCTGACAAACGTGCATGCACCTGAAAATGCGCAGTCGAGGTGTGGGCCAAAGCTTGACACAGTGGGCCAAAGTGGTCTATTATCACATTTGTTAACACTCGCAAATTGTTGGGAAGGGACAGGGTGTGTTTTTCCAACATCCCTGAACTCACCAGGCCGATAGTAATAATGTTGTTTGGATCCTTATTTGATTTCTTAAAGAACCCAAATGCAGAGAATACATTTTCCATCTTCTAAGATGTACATTTTTCGTCCATCTGGCTAATGAACAGAAGAGTCACCTGTGACTGCTTCGAGAATGGAGGCGCACATAGAGAAATGGCCCTCGCCATGTAGAGTTTACATTGTCACTCACACAGCCATGGTGCATGGGGAACAGGTCAGGCGCAGGAACAGGTGGCAACACCATATGGGAAGTGATCAACAATGAAAAGCTTTTCAGAAACAATGGGGGATGAATTTGCATCAACGGGCTGATCTAAATCCTACTGCAGCTGCAGTGTTTGGAGGGAGAGAGCAGAGAGATGTGATGTGCTGCTCTGTGTATTTAAGGGGTAGTGTATGTGTACTTCCTCACCAGTGCATAAGAATTCATCTAAATCCCTAACAATACAAGTGAGGTCCCCTCAGGTTCTGGCACGAAACTAGTCAACTGTTCCCAAATCAATGGGAAGTCTCATCATTTCAGAAACCTTTAAGTGAAAATATTTGCATTTGCAGTGAGTTCCGCCCATTCACCACTTTCAGGATTTCCACTGATGAATTTCCATCACTTTTATTATTATGTCATTTCTACAGCTGAAATGAGTACCTGCAAAATGGATATACCCAATTAATTTCTAGCACTCAAATCAACCTGAAATCAAGGTACCAATCAGTGTCTGATCATGACCCAAGTCTAGTACTCAGTGTCCCAAAATCCTAACTTCCAGTCCTGGAATACTGACTTCCAGAACCAATTTTCCAACTTCTGTATCAATATTTCTACTTCTGACATCTATTTATTGATTTTATGCCCTGGAAAGTTGACTTCTGGTCCTGGAAAATCAATTTCTGGTCTAATTCTTTCTTATTTCTATCCTGATTTTTTTGGTTTTTCAACTTGATATACTGATCGGTAATCGGAAAATCAGAAAATTGATGAGAAGTTACCAAGTTTTGGGGTTTCTGGGTTCCTGATCAATACCCAGGTAACCCGTTGGGTTCCCAATGTAATACCTGAAAATGAGGGTATTATCCATGGGTACTAAAATAAGTACCAATTTCAACTCTTTCTGGTTTCCTTGTCGTTTCTGTCTTAGTCACGTAGTCACTTAGTTTCTTACCAACAGTGTATATAAAGGCAAAATCATTTATATGGATGGGCAAAAATAAAAATTTAAAGTAACAAGAACAAAAAAGCCCAAAATGTCAGAGATAATGGAAATGATGAAAAGAACATTTCCAGAAATACTTAAATGTACTACACATATCGAAGCACCAAACATAATTCATGTAGTGGTACGACTGACAAATGACAAACATGACAGAACTACTGAAGACATGCCCAAATCAGAATGAATTATAACAAAACCTGGTGAGTTTCTGCCTCACTGGCAAAATGGTTAAAATAGGCCATTTTAATCAAAAATGGTATTAATTCACCATCATAATTAATTTCAGTTCTCGATGCTAGGACCAGCACTTTGGAAGATGAAAGCCCTGGGTTCTCTCCCCTCTCTTGACCATAAAGCCACAGGACTACAGCTGTTTCGCTTAGGGTGATTTGTGCTTAAGGTTGTAAGTAAAGGGGGAGGTCTAGCCCTTTAGACTTGAGCTGAAAAAAGCACTCGCAAAATCAGATCTACTTGTCGAATTTCCAGTCCCCAAATTGACCTGCAATATTTGGGTACAAACTAGTACCCGGTTGGTGCCCAATTTGTGTACCCGATGTCCCAGAACACCAACTTCCGGAATACCAGAATATCAACTTCTTGGCCAATTTGTTTTGATTTTCCGTCCCAGTTTTTTTTTTTCTATCCTGATTTACTGATTGGTAACTGAAAATTTGGTAACTCGGTAATGGAAATTACCGATTTTTGGGGTGATCAGGTAGCCCATCAGGTACCCAACATGGTACTTTAAAATGCAGGTATTACTTGAGGGTACTAAATACCAGGACCTAGCCAGGGTGGACGGGACCGTCCTGTAATGGTTCCATTCTTACCTTGCAGATAGATCTCAGTGGGTGGTTCTAGGGGACTGTACATCGTCCCCTGGGGGCCTTCTGTGTGAGGTCCCACAGGGTTCTATTTTGTCCCCTCTCCTGTTTAACATGTCTATGAAGCTACTAGAAGAGGTTGTACACAGCTGGGGAGGGGGGGGTTGTCATCAATACATCGTTCTTGTACTGAAGCCGACCAATTGCGACATAGTCAGTTTA
Organism: Sphenodon punctatus; assembly: GCA_003113815.1. Classification (NCBI taxonomy): domain Eukaryota; kingdom Metazoa; phylum Chordata; class Lepidosauria; order Sphenodontia; family Sphenodontidae; genus Sphenodon; species Sphenodon punctatus. The sequence goes on along the minus strand of QEPC01009472.1, from coordinate 18,250,133 downwards.
TGTACCTATGCTGTGGCTGTGCGGGCAGCAAAGAAGCAATTCTTCTCTGCTGTCATCGCATCCACAAAATCAGATCCAGCTGAGCTTTTCTGAATGGTGAGGGGGCTGGTCAGTCCAGCCTCCCTCTGTCTGGAACTGGAATCTTCCAGTGCTCGCTGTGACTTGTTCGTTGACTTTTTAATGGATAAAATTGCTCAAATTCACCACGATCTCGACGCCACACTTATGGCAGTAGGAAAAACAGAAGTAATTTCACCTGTTGTGAACTGGACCCATGCTTTTCCTGGCTGGTTAAGGCCAGCCGGGAGACATTGGGGCGATTGCTGGTCAGGGTAGTCAATGCCTCCCTTAGGAAAGGCAAAGTGTCAGGCTGCCTTAAGGAGGCGGTGGTGCAGCCTCTGCTCAAAAAAACATCATTTGACATTGACTCCCTGGCCAGCTATCGGCCAGTCTCTAACCTTCCCGTTTTAGGGAAGGTTATTGAGTGGATAGTGGTCCAGCAGCTTCAGGGGCATCTGGACCAAATCAGTTTCCTAGATTCCTCACAGTCTGACTTTTGTTCAGGTTATGGCACTGAGACTGCACTTGTGACCTTAGTCAATGACTTCTATTGTGAGCTGGACCAGGGTTGATTGATCTATTGATCCTATTAGATCTCTCGGCTGCATTTGATACCATTGACCATGAGTTGTTGGTGACTCGGTTGCAGGACTGAGCCGGGTGGGTGGGTGGTAGATCTGTTCTCTGAACTTGCTGCCTATAGTCTTCCAGGTCCGATTCAAGGTGTTGATTTTGACCTATAAAGCCCTAAATGGCCTGGACCCCAGCTATCTGCAGAATTGCCTCACCCTCCGGGTTCTGGATTGCCCCTGCGGTCAGTTGGAGGTGCCCTTGTTGACGGTTGACAACGATGAGGAGGGTGTTCTCAGTAGCTGCACTGTTTCTATGGAACTCCAACCTCACCATTGTCATCCATGCATTCATCACCTAGAGGTTAAACTATTCCAGTACGCTCTACATGGGGTTGCCCATGGTGACGGATTGGAAGCTGCAGTTAGGAGACAATGCGGAGGCCCGCCTGCTCACTAGGGCGGGCCTCAGGGAGCACATTCAGCTGGTGCTCTGAGCACTGCACTGGCTGCCTGTTGTCTCCCAGGCCCGATTCAAGGTGCTGGTTTCAACTTTTAAAGCCCTTCATGACCTGGTCCCTGCTTACCTGAGAGATCGCCTCATCCCATGGGTCCTTGGGAGACCCCTGCAGTCATCCGGGAACGCCCTCCTGGAGGTCCCGCATCTTCAGCGGGTACAGACAGAGAGGAGGGCATTCTCAGCGGCTGTGCCATCCCTTTGGAATTCCCTTCCAGTGGAGATCCATCTCAGCCCGGATCTCCTTGTCTTCTGATGAAACTGTAAAACCTGGCTCTTCTGCCAGGTGTTTGGCGGGGGGAGGGGGGACGTGCAGGTGGGTGGGTTGGGTTAGTTGGGCTGGGGAGGATTTTTTTATGCACAGGGCTGCTCTTATGCATGTTTATTTATGTATGTTGTTTTATATTTATATTTGTATTAACTTTTGATACTGATGTTTTACTATTGTTTTATTTTGTATTTTGTGAGCCTCCCCGAGTCGCCATTGGTGAGAGGAGTGGGATAGAAATGTCTATAAAAAAAATATAAATAAATCAGGTGCCCATTTCAGCTCTATTAGACCTTCCCCCCAGCCTTGTTCACAGGTCTCCTTGTGAGAGGCTCAAGGAGGAGACTCCTCCTTGTACAGCAAAGGGTAGAAAGTAACACATGTGATGGTGGCGCAGCAGCAACCCAACCTGGCCCAGGGAGGAAAACTGCTGTGGACATGGTCTGGGCTGATGAACAAATGTGCCCACAACTGGGCTGCCATCCCACCACCCACATGGCCCGGGGAGGGCAGGGAGAACCATGGACATGAGGTCATCTGCCTCCGCCCCCACGCTGTGCCCTGTTGTGATGGACAGCCATGGCAGCCAATGACAGCCCGCCATGGCAGTTCTTACCCAGGCTGGTATGCCGGCCTTAAACCAAACATGATTGGCCACTGTGGCCTGGTCAGCCGGGTCTTAGCTTGGGCTGCGACTTCGGAGGTTTTCCGAGGTTAGAGCCCAGGCTTGCCGCCAACACAGCCAGGGCAATCCCGGGTCAACATCTGGCGGCACCTGCACACACGTGCAAGTGAGATCTGGGACAAAGTGGGCCACAGCATGCTATTGCCAAGTCTCAGCAAGGGTGTCCTAATGTATGTGTGTAAAACCAGCTAATGAGCATGATATCTTTCTCAGCACAATGAAGACAGCTGTCTCTCTCCACCTTGTCAGTCTACAATAAGCAACAAGTCTTTAAGGAGGGGCATGGAACTGCTATTCTCACCCCTGCGATAGCGCTGAGGGAAATCTCTGCAGTGTAATGAGATCAGCCGGCCAGACTAATCACATCCTGTGCTCTGCCTTGCCAGGGAGAGAGGGGCCTTTTGGCAGAGAGGGGATGGATCTTGGGAGCTGACAGCACACTGTCTCTCAGCCATCTACAGCTGATGAAGTGTCAAATGAGATGGAACAGCAAGTGAAATCCATCTGGCGAAGCAGGCTGATTGATATGAGGAAGAGGAGGGTTGAGTTGGCCGGAGCAATTCCTAGGCTTGCTGTTACTACGACCGTGATCTGCAAGTAAATGTTGCGTCGGGTTGAGCAGTTCTGAAAACGGGATCCCTTTTTGGCTAGGCAACCTCGCTGCATAAAGCGGTTGCTTTTTCCATGTCTTTTTTTTTTCCCAGCGAGAATAATAATTTGCAATAATAATAATAACCATAATTATAGTCAATCACAGTCATAATTATCAACATCATTAGTTATTATCATTCATCACTGCCGTTATTAATAATTAGGAGAGCTAGCTTCAGGCCACAACACTTCAATCAGGTTTTAATTTGAACAGGTTTGGAGCTAGGATTTTTTTGGGGGGTGGGGTGCGGGGAAGGGGGCTTTGAGAGAATGTGGGGGGTCGATGATGGTTTGAATATCAAAGTCCACGTTATTTTACAAACTTCCAGAACTCATACCTCCTTCGTACCTGACGGCGGTGACTCCCACAAGCCAAAGACACGGCAGAGGGAGGAGGCAAGGCTGGAAGTGCCGCCAGTTTGAATGGGGTTCTGCCGTGACTTCTCTCGCGAATTACAGGGCTGGATTTTGAGCCCTGTCATTCCTGAGTGAAGTAGCTGCAAAACCCCATTCGCACTGGCAGTAATTCCAACTTCCGCCTCCTCCCTCTGCCGTGTCTTTGGCGCACGGAAGTCGCCGCCATCAGGTGTGAATGCAGTATCAGTCTGTAATTTGACCACATGAAAAGCAACAACCTTTAAAAGTCCAGGCAATGGAAGATGGAAGTTAAGCCATTCTGATGGTTCACCTATACCGTCCATTCCCAATATGTGTCCTACAAATGTGTCCTACAATAATGGTGCAAAACACTGGCATCTTAATGTATTTATTTTATTTATTTATTTATTTAACAATTTTTATCCTGCCCCTCCCTCAAAAAGGCTCAGGGCAGCTTACAAAATAAAACATATATAAAAGATAGAAACATTAAAATACAAACAACCCCCCGCCCGCCCCCAAAAACTAATCCACCCACAACCCCCCACAAAACCCAACCCCCTCACACCACTACCCCAAAACCACCCACCAACCCTGCATCCCCTATCCCCACTCACCAAATGCCTATTCAAACAGAAAAGTCTTGCACTGCCTCCAGAAGACAATCAGACTTGGGTGCAGACGAACCTCCAGGGGAAGGAAGTTCCACAGCAGTGGGGCAGGAACCGAGAACACCTCCCTGCGGACCCTTGGTGTAGGAACAAGACTAACAGATTTTATCCACAGGGAGGCGCTCCCGGTCAATCACAGGGGTCGCAGTGGGGCATGGAAGGACAGGTGGTCTCTCAGATATGTGGGGCCCAGACTGTTTAGGGCTTTAAAGGTCAAAACCAGCACCTTGAATTGTGCCCGGAAAGCGATAGGCAGCCAGTGCAGACTTTGGAGCACCAGTATAATGCCTTTCTCAGCAGTAACAGCTGCCTGCTGTTCCATTTTGGGCTAAAAAAAAGTCCCCCTCCTTTTCCAATTTTCAATTTTCTTGTTTAGAAAATAGCCACAACAAATTTAAAACCGGTAAGAGTATACAACAAAAAATGAACTTTCTGTTCCACTGCGCAAAACTGTATATTTTAAACTATATACCCCTCTTGGCCTTACTAGTGCCAAATAGTTGGAAAAGAAAGATTTAATACCATTTAGGCTTCCCTTACCCTGCCCAGGGTGAAGCGATGAGCCCTGATTCCTGGGCCCTGCATAACTTATATATACTCATTATCAATTCTTAGATAGGACATAGATGAGCAGTCAGTCACTTAATATCTAGAGCGACTAGAGAGGCCCTTGCTGGCAACACCTCTTAGTTTTGGACAGTCCGCCCACATATATTCCAATAGGCGAATACATAGATTTGCTACAGTATCCCATGGACTTTACTATTTCTTACTTTCGCTGTTTGGGGCAGGGGAGGGTTCAAGCTGTTGCCTCCTATGTAATTCCACATTGAAAATTCCTAAGGCGGCCAGCCCCCTCCTTTGTCTGATTAGCTTATATTAATTAATGATTTATTATTTATTATTAATTATTATTGTTGTTGTTAATTTCCATAGCACCGTCAGTGTTCAAAGTGGTTTACAGTTCTTACCCCATTCACCCTCACCACAACACTAGTAGGTAGGTCATTTATCCCCCCCATTTTACAGATGGAAAACAGAGGGTGAAAAGAAATGTGATGGGAGCAAGCTGGCTTCCTGGGCTGCCCTGGGGAGGGCCACTGTAGCCTCCACTTCTCGAGTCGGCAGGGCAGTTCTCACGAGCAACCACCCCCTCACCCCAGTAATCTGGGCATGGGGCTGCCATCTCAGGTCCCTCCACCCACAGCTTGGCTGAGGAGCCGTACACACGGGAGAGGATACCCCGACTCCTGCTGCTCAGCAGGATTATTTTTATTATTATTTATTTAAGTTTATATACTGTTCTTGCCTGAGGCTCAGGGCGGCTTACAATTAATAAAAACATGTAAAACTAATATAAAACATAATATAAAACTAATATAAAACCCCCTCTCCAACCCAACCTCCTCTACCCCAAAGCCACCCTCCAAACTCACCCCAATCCCCGCTCACCAAATGCCTTTTCAAATAAAAAAGTCTAACACCGCCGCCGGAAAATGCTCAGGCTCGGGATCAAATGCATCTCTAGTGGAAGGTAGTTCCAAAGCACTGAGGCAGCAACCGAGAATGCCCCCCTGCAGACTCTTGTCATATGAACAAGGTTAACAGATGGTACTCCTGACCAATTGCAGGGGCCACGATGGTACATGGAAGGACAGGCAATCTTTCAGATGCGTGAGGCCCAGACCATTTATTTATTTAGTAGATTTCATAGCTGCCCCCTCCTACCATGGTAGCTCGGGGCAGCGCACAACAAAACTAAAACACATACATACAACAAAACATAACAAAAATTGAAACAATAATATAGAAAACCCATAAAACCGACTCAGGCAGAGCCACAACAACCCTCCCCCGCTTCACCCGTCTCCCTACACCTGTTCCAGAATCCTGGTGGAACAGCCAGGTCTTACACTGTCTTCAGAAAGAGGGGAGATCTGGGACTAAGCTGACCTCCGTTGGGAGGGAGTTCCACAGCCGTGATGCGGCGACCGAAAACGCCCCTCTCCCCATTGTCCTCACCCAGGAGAGTTCGAGGGAGATGTCTCCAGCTGACTGCAGGGGTCTGTCCAGAACCCAGGGGGGGTGAGGCGATCCCACAGATAAGCGGGGTCCAGGCCATTTAGGGCTTTGTAGATCAATACCAACACCTTGAATCAGGCCCGGAAGACTCTAGGCAGCCAGTGCAGAGAACTGGTGTAATGTGCTCACAATGACCAGGGCCCCTAGCCATCCGCGCTTCCGCGAATCGCGTAATTTGCGCAGAATCCTGCCCTAGGCAGGATTCTTGCAGAAAATGGGGAAATCCCCGCGGGATTTCCCTTCCTTGGCGTCCAGCCAATGGTGACCTGCTTTATTCAGGCCGCAAGCCAATCAGGGGCTTGCGCGGCCTTTATAAAGCAGGTCACATCAGCACAACTTCCTGTTGCGTCTCTCACCTGCTTGGATCAGCTGCTTGGATCACCGCCNCCCCTCACACCACTACCCCAAAACCACCCACCAACCCTGCATCCCCTATCCCCACTCACCAAATGCCTATTCAAACAGAAAAGTCTTGCACTGCCTCCAGAAGACAATCAGACTTGGGTGCAGACGAACCTCCAGGGGAAGGAAGTTCCACAGCAGTGGGGCAGGAACCGAGAACACCTCCCTGCGGACCCTTGGTGTAGGAACAAGACTAACAGATTTTATCCACAGGGAGGCGCTCCCGGTCAATCACAGGGGTCGCAGTGGGGCATGGAAGGACAGGTGGTCTCTCAGATATGTGGGGCCCAGACTGTTTAGGGCTTTAAAGGTCAAAACCAGCACCTTGAATTGTGCCCGGAAAGCGATAGGCAGCCAGTGCAGACTTTGGAGCACCAGTATAATGCCTTTCTCAGCAGTAACAGCTGCCTGCTGTTCCATTTTGGGCTAAAAAAAAGTCCCCCTCCTTTTCCAATTTTCAATTTTCTTGTTTAGAAAATATCCACAACAAATTTAAAACCGGTAAGAGTATACAACAAAAAATGAACTTTCTGTTCCACTGCGCAAAACTGTATATTTTAAACTATATACCCCTCTTGGCCTTACTAGTGCCAAATAGTTGGAAAAGAAAGATTTAATACCATTTAGGCTTCCCTTACCCTGCCCAGGGTGAAGCGATGAGCCCTGATTCCTGGGCCCTGCATAACTTATATATACTCATTATCAATTCTTAGATAGGGCATAGATGAGCAGTCAGTCACTTAATATCTAGAGCGACTAGAGAGGCCCTTGCTGGCAACACCTCTTAGTTTTGGACAGTCCGCCCACATATATTCCAATAGGCGAATACATAGATTTGCTACAGTATCCCATGGACTTTACTATTTCTTACTTTCGCTGTTTGGGGCAGGGGAGGGTTCAAGCTGTTGCCTCCTATGTAATTCCACATTGAAAATTCCTAAGGCGGCCAGCCCCCTCCTTTGTCTGATTAGCTTATATTAATTAATGATTTATTATTTATTATTAATTATTATTGTTGTTGTTAATTTCCATAGCACCGTCAGTGTTCAAAGTGGTTTACAGTTCTTACCCCATTCACCCTCACCACAACACTAGTAGGTAGGTCATTTATCCCCCCCATTTTACAGATGGAAAACAGAGGGTGAAAAGAAATGTGATGGGAGCAAGCTGGCTTCCTGGGCTGCCCTGGGGAGGGCCACTGTAGCCTCCACTTCTCGAGTCGGCAGGGCAGTTCTCACGAGCAACCACCCCCTCACCCCAGTAATCTGGGCATGGGGCTGCCATCTCAGGTCCCTCCACCCACAGCTTGGCTGAGGAGCCGTACACACGGGAGAGGATACCCCGACTCCTGCTGCTCAGCAGGATTATTTTTATTATTATTTATTTAAGTTTATATACTGTTCTTGCCTGAGGCTCAGGGCGGCTTACAATTAATAAAAACATGTAAAACTAATATAAAACATAATATAAAACTAATATAAAACCCCCTCTCCAACCCAACCTCCTCTACCCCAAAGCCACCCTCCAAACTCACCCCAATCCCCGCTCACCAAATGCCTTTTCAAATAAAAAAGTCTAACACCGCCGCCGGAAAATGCTCAGGCTCGGGATCAAATGCATCTCTAGTGGAAGGTAGTTCCAAAGCACTGAGGCAGCAACCGAGAATGCCCCCCTGCAGACTCTTGTCATATGAACAAGGTTAACAGATGGTACTCCTGACCAATTGCAGGGGCCACGATGGTACATGGAAGGACAGGCAATCTTTCAGATGCGTGAGGCCCAGACCATTTATTTATTTAGTAGATTTCATAGCTGCCCCCTCCTACCATGGTAGCTCGGGGCAGCGCACAACAAAACTAAAACACATACATACAACAAAACATAACAAAAATTGAAACAATAATATAGAAAACCCATAAAACCGACTCAGGCAGAGCCACAACAACCCTCCCCCGCTTCACCCGTCTCCCTACACCTGTTCCAGAATCCTGGTGGAACAGCCAGGTCTTACACTGTCTTCAGAAAGAGGGGAGATCTGGGACTAAGCTGACCTCCGTTGGGAGGGAGTTCCACAGCCGTGATGCGGCGACCGAAAACGCCCCTCTCCCCATTGTCCTCACCCAGGAGAGTTCGAGGGAGATGTCTCCAGCTGACTGCAGGGGTCTGTCCAGAACCCAGGGGGGGTGAGGCGATCCCACAGATAAGCGGGGTCCAGGCCATTTAGGGCTTTGTAGATCAATACCAACACCTTGAATCAGGCCCGGAAGACTCTAGGCAGCCAGTGCAGAGAACTGGTGTAATGTGCTCACAATGACCAGGGCCCCTAGCCATCCGCGCTTCCGCGAATCGCGTAATTTGCGCAGAATCCTGCCCTAGGCAGGATTCTTGCAGAAAATGGGGAAATCCCCGCGGGATTTCCCTTCCTTGGCGTCCAGCCAATGGTGACCTGCTTTATTCAGGCCGCAAGCCAATCAGGGGCTTGCGCGGCCTTTATAAAGCAGGTCACATCAGCACAACTTCCTGTTGCGTCTCTCACCTGCTTGGATCAGCTGCTTGGATCACCGCC
>QEPC01009472.1:18146928-18233962 GCA_003113815.1 Sphenodon punctatus | reverse complement strand
GCCACCCCGACTCCGAGCACAGCAGAGTGAAGCTGCCCCGGGGGCCGGTACTTGCAGCCCCCAGGCTGCCCCCACCTGCCCCTTCAGCCCCCCCATGGAGCGAGCCAGCGAGCTCTCCAAATGGCAGAGACCCGGAAGTAACTCCGGGTCTCTGCCATGTGGAGGGCTCAGGGCTTGCATGCTTGACCCGCCCCCCATAGCCATGTATGGCTATGGGGGGCGGGTCAAGCGTGATGTCAGCCCACGGCTGACCAATGGGTGGTGATGTCCTCGTGGGTGGGCCCAGAGGGGAGGGGCTGAGGGGGGACCATGTGTCAGCTGGCAGGGGGGCCCAGACGGAGCTGCAGAACCACAACTTGTGGGGAAGGGAAACCTCAGACAGGACAGGCGGCCAGCTTAGCTACCATAGGGATGGGGCGATGGACCCCCAGTCACGGTGGGCCCCGGGACAAATGTCCTGGCTGTCCCTATGGTAGCTACGCCCATGGTTGTCAGGATTAGGCCCAAGGAAGAATTTTACTCTGTTTCTAGCTCTATACCAGTTTATTTATAGCAGAGTCCATAGGCCAGGCACCAAGCCTCTGACCAGTCTTTAAATCCAGCACACAAGTTAACCATAAGGCTAAGTCTAACCAGACAACAGTCCACAGGCTAGTTACCATCACCTCACGTCCAGGATCGTCTCATGGCACCTTCCTTCAGGTCCTCCAAGTTTACTCCTCTCTGGTCAGGAGCAGACTGCAGAGGTGTTCTTCCTCTCACAGTCCAGAGTAGACTCTTCTCTACTTTATATTGGTAGCCACGCCCGCCAACTTCCATTTCCTGGCAGTAGCCATTTTAGGTGCTCTCTCCTCTAGGCGCCATCTTACTAGCCTTCTTAAAGGTATATCACCTTATTGTGGCACCACCCTGCCACAGGGTCCCCCCAGTGTTACAGAGCATGGGGTAAATCCTTGCAGGATTAGACAAACCCCCCCACCCCCAAATCACTGTCTCATTAGCTCACCAGTGTCTTTTATTCACAGCTATCATCTGTCCAACATATACAGTCTCGTAACTCATATATACACAGTTCTTAGGTAATCAGCTTCTCTACTCACAATCTCTGTGGGCCAGGCACAGCCTCTCCTTCAGCCCACCAAAACCCTTTTGCTCTGGGTTGTGAGGAGGCAGAGCCCAACTGCCTAGATCTTGTCTCCTCAGTACCTCCAAAGAGTGTTCTGTCAAAGCTGCTGGCTCATCCGCCTATACCCTGCAACTCCAAGAAGTCCCCTTGGCTGTTTAGAGGCAGAGTTCCCTCCCTCTAGCTCTTTCCTCTTCCTAGTCTTCTTGGCTGCTGCTCCCAAGCAGCTTATTATCAGAATCAGAGCTCTCTCCAGCTCCTGTCCCTTCCCTGTCTTCCTGTAGACCTGTCTCTTATACACATCTAGATGTGTATAAGAGACAGGCCTAGAGGGGGGAGGGAAAACTGCCCCCCCACCTAAACGGGTTCAGCCACCCCAAACCCGTTTGGGCTGAACACCAAATGGTCCGAACACTGAACCCCCCAGTGTTTGCACATCCCTAAAAGGAAGTAGAAAACCCTAGTGATAACAATTTTGCAGAAGCATCCTTATGCCAGTCACTAACATAAGAATCCTTTTGGAGAAATGGAAAAAGACCCACCTGATTAGGAAGAGTCACCCTCAGCTAATATACGAAAACTGCTTTCCATACCTCCGATTCAAAGGAGAATTGACCCAGTTCTATTATTTTATTGTTTTAATTACGGATCCGTAATAGAGATCCATATTTAAATCCAGATATTGCAGATCCAAACTGTAAACCGAATGGCACCACAATTTCCTCCGGTGGACCACCCCTGATCTGCACATCTTGGTGCAATATAAATTTGATTATCCGACTGCCACTGAAATCCAGATAGCTAAAGGAAGAGGATGGTGCTGATATACATCAAGTGGATTATTTATGTTACAGCAGATTTTCCAACCTTCCCAGCAGCCAAAAAGAGACAAGTCCAGGGCCGTACTTAGGGGCAGGCAACATTGGCACCTGCCTAGGGTAGCGGATTTGGGTGTGTGTGTTGGGGGCTTCTGTTCTCAGCCCGTGCCTGCCAGGTCATGACACCTCCTCCCCCACCCCACCGCCACCACAACCGCACTGTTTCACCTGTGACCTCCGCGGCGGGGGGAGGGGATCCCCTATCGATTTTCACCTGGAGAAGCCCCATTCTGCACCTGAGCCCCCTGCAAACACAGTCTGCAGTGGTGCTGAGCACAGAGGAAGAGACTCTGCTTCTGAGCTGGGCACCGCCATTGTCTCCCTCCCTGCCTCAGACAGCAACCCGTGTGCACACCAGAGCGGGGGATGGGGCAACAGCCTGAGTTGCCTGGGGCAACTATCCCCATGCCCTATCCCCAAACCAACAACTCCCCACAAGCCAGCCCCGTATTCCATTCTCCCCTCTCCCAATCCAGCTGCATGCCTCACCCGCAAGACAGTAATCCCCCGGAGCTAAACCTATGCCCCGTTCCACCCTGCCCAAGCTAACAACTACCACACGAAGCTAGCCATATCCTCCCCTCTTGCCCAAACCAGTGCTTCCCTTTTTACACTGGTAGCAGACTTAGCAACAGTTTTGACTGCATTTCCATTTCTTTTTCAGTCTGTCAAACTGGCAGAGCCTCACTGCACGTTTGTGACAAAATAACCAACACACAGGGACCTGTGTTCACTGCAATTTCCACATGCAAAGATACAAATGCAAGGACAAGTAAATGCAAATACTAAGAACACAAATACAAATGCAGATACAATTACTTGATCTCAGGCACAGCCCTTCCAAACATTAGGTTAGGATACTACATATGGATGGGGTCAGAGACCCTGAATGATATTTGATATGCTTTGCATGTCTTAATTTCTGGCTGGAATTGCTGATTTATATTTAAGCCTCAAAATGAGGTCACACAAGATAAAGGCTTGGAAACCACTGGTAAAGACACGTGGTATGATAGGTCCCCAGTTATGAAGAGCCTGCTGTTTAAATAGGCAGGGAAAAAATGACTGTCTCCATTTTGCAGGCTTCTAACTCAGCTACAGGCGTGCATCATGGGCAATGAAGTCCACCAAGAGACAAATAGATCCAGGACTATTATTCCCAGAATGCACCCACACAGGTTGCCATGATGCACCCAAAGAAAACTTTTTAATGCTGGGTTGGGTCATCTTGATGCTATTTTTTCCTGAGGAAAAGCTCGGGAAAGTGCTACAAGTGACCCTTTCCCACGGAAATACTTGCTTTAAGCAAAACTTCATTTTATTTTTTAAAAATTTACCACATACCTCATTAGGGAATATAATCAAATTTTCTTATTAACTGAAACATGGATAGCGGAAGTTCTCTCTAATGCCTCACTAAACTCATTATGGGGCAAAAAATAACCCATAATCTGTTCTTCACACACATTTCCACCCTCCAGGAATCTACATCCCCAAGATGGCCAGATCCCCCATTACATCGCTCCATGAAAATCCATGTCTGGAAAGAAGTCTCTACAAGTATCTCTCGTGCTAAAGAGCTTCATGGGGAGAATGAATCACTTTCATAAGAGGAAAAAGCCTCCATTATCCCCTAAGCGGTGACCGGGTGCTCAGTGAGCCAACACACAAACTGATAAAGTGGCAGATGGGTATTACCAGCATTTTCTTTTATGCTGAAAGTGTATGTTTGTCTGAAAGATGCCCCCAGGACACATTATTCTCTGCGTAAAATGATAACAATTAGGAATGAGTTTCATAGGTCACAGGGACTTTTGGTAAATGGTTAAAGTTCCCCCCAAAACAAAGGAAAGTGGTTCCAAGCACTGATCCACGGTTGTGTGTGCATCTGGTGAGCAGTAAGTGTGCACCATGCATGTATTGTGCCCAAGCAATACGTGTGCATGTTGAGTGTGCGAAGTACATACAGAAAGCTTGGATTGGAGTCTTAAGTGATGTCTAGCCAGGGGTGCCTGGGATGCACAAGTTTGCATTTTTAATAAAGTAGCGTTAAACTTAAGCTGTTTCTTCTTTTAAAAAATATTATAATAATATATNAGCATAGCTCAGGCTTTTAGGCTTGTGGTAGGGCTGAAACTCAGTCTCGAGTTTTTCTCTGTTATCATTGAGAACCATGGTTCTCAACTTATTTTAAATGAGAAACGATAATCAAGAAAAATATCGATTCTTCTTGATATTTTTCAGTCGAGAAATTTTTCTCAAAATACCATTTACCGTTTATTGTTTAGCGTTACTGTTTACCGCAATTTACCGTTTACTGTGTACCAAATTATCATGTACTGCTTACCGTGTACCATATTAATCCTGGAAATGTGCATGTGCAGAGTGACATTTTGCGCATTCACATTACCAGGATGAAGGTGGTACATGGTAAGCGGTATACAGTAAATCGGTATACGGTAAACGGTAAACAGTATTTTGAGAAACATTTCTCAACCAAAATCTTAGTCTGTTATCAAGATTGTGCCGAGATCTCTATGACGATTATCACTTCTCATGATATTTTAATGAGAAAAAAATTGCTTCTCATTTCAGCCCTAGTTTGTGACTGGCTTCTGCACAGGTGGCAGGAATTCAGGCACTGTCCCTTACTTCCTGTAGCACCTGTGCTTTGGGTAGTACCTTCAGCCTGCTGGTGCTACCTCTCTTAAAGGGCCAACCTCTCTGGTATGCTGTGCCCTGACACTCCCAGGCTCATGGGCCTTGGTGCAGCTGCATGATTCGTCCCTATTATACCTACACTCTTGATTCTCTGTGGCACCCGTGCACCAGAGGAAGATGTAGAAAAGTCCACCTATTGTCTTGAGTTAAAAGGAAAACAAGCAGGATGAGACAATAGCCTTGGAGTGAGTAGCAGAATGGATGGGCCAAAGACAAAGACACTTTGATTGTTAACATAATAGGGCTCTGATCTTTAATGGGGCCTGTAGGCACTGCTGTAAAATAGGCAGTAAATTAAAAACAAAAACACGATTACATTGCCTCTTGGAAGGCTAATGGGTGCATGGAGAGAGGAACAAAGGATTGCTGTGTTCCTTTGCAATATTAGTGTAACTTATTTCAGATTATTGCTATGTTATACGTCGAGAGCCTGTAACTTAGAGAGCTTAGCAGAAAAATGGAATTTTAAAAGGAAAAGGAAATGGCAAGTCTATATAAATCTATACTGGGGCGGGGATTTGGATGAATCTGTAACTGCTCATAACAGGCAATTAAAGTTTAATCTGTACCGAAGTGCAACAGCGGAGAACACGCCTGTTGAGGTTTGTTTTAAAATCTATAAATAAATAAATTAAATAAAACTGAACATGCACAAGATGGCCGCTGGACCATTATATACATGCATGTCCCTTTTAAAATGACAGCGGCAGCGTTGCCACCATTTTGGAAAAGGGCAGCCAGTCTGCACATGCACCGTGGCCATTTTACATATGTGCTGCTGCCATTTGGTAAAAGGGAGTGTATGAGCAGAACGGCCCAGTGGCCATTTGCACATTACACAATGCCTTTTTTAAAAAAATAAAATTTTCTTCTTCTTCTTTAGTGTGACCTGACCATAGGTCTTTGCATCACTATCACATAAAAAGTTTTGCTCCAATACAGCATTAAATAATACAAAAAGTATTGTTCCTAAAAGATAACTAAATATAAATTACAGTATCTAATAATAACCATAAACAATAAATACTGAAAACATCAATAAAAAATAATTCTCTTCCACAATATATAATGTGTAAACACATAAAAGAACAGCAAAATACATTATTCAGTAAACTGAAAACTCATACATTTTCCCCGTCTTTTAAGAGCTTGAACTAAAAAAGAGGCAACTGCTTTAAACATCTCACCTGCATTATTTGACAAAAAAATCTGCTGTAATTCAAAAGTATTCCACCCTGGATATTTAACTAAAAAAGGACTCAAAAACTGGAACCTAAGGGAATCATATAGCCTACAAGTAAATAGGATGGTCACTGAAGTTTCCACCTCCAGGTTATCAAGCGGACGGACTCGTAAACTAAAGGGTTCTTGCAAGAAGCGCCCTTCTAGCACCCTAGAGGGGAGTGAAGTTACTCTGGCAGAAAAAAAAATATATTTTGCATGAAATGATATTAAGCTTTCCAAATATTTAGCCAAAGTTCCACTAGATGGGGCCAGCAAATCATATCCTTCAAGGGCTGGAGAATGCGTAACTCTAGCAATATCCAGCTGCCGATCTATATCCTCTAGTCTGGCATAAATTAATGCTTTAGCAACCCAAAAAGATTTATCAGGAAAAAAGGAAGTAGGGATGTGTGAATGCAGTTCAGAAGTTCAGAGTTCGGACCGAATTCGGGGTGTTCGGCCCATTCGCAAACACCCCGAATCCAAACCGGCCAAACAAAGCTCAGGTTCCAAACCTGTTTGGGCAGGGGCAAGGGGCAGGGAGGAGCCTGGGGGGGAGAGCACCTCCCCACCCTGCCCAGCCTTGTAAAAATTTTTAAACCCCTCACCCCAGAGATCGCCCTACCTGGTGGTGCCGGGGGTCCAGCCCCAGGTCCGCTGGCGGCGGGTTCAGTGGCGGCGGCACTCCAGAGCACTTCAGACCGCTACTAGGCCTTCCAGGTCAAACTGAAAGGCCTAGTAACGGCCTGAAGTGGAGCGCTGCTGCCACCAGACCCGCCACCGCTGCTGCTGCTGGACCTGGGGGAAGAGCCCCTGAACCACCAGGTAGGACGATTCCTGGGGTGGGGGGGATTAAACAAAATTTACAAGGCTGGGCAGGGTGGGGCGGGAGTGTTAACACGAGACCCCCTGCCACGTGAGATTATTGGGGGGGTTGGTTCCCCAATATCTGCTGTATCTTTAAATTTAGGGGAATTAGCCAAGTTTAGTCAAAATTGGGGGGGGGTGTCCACGTGTTCAAAGGGATCAAGCTGAAGACAGTACGTGCTACAGCAGTTTATGTATCCTCCCCAAATAGAAAGAAAAAGACACAAATGCTTCAATAAAACTAAACGAGGTTTATTGGGTTATACAAAAAAAGAGAGAGAACCCAAATAAGGTACAGAAACACATACAGGCTAATACTACAACACAGTCCAGGTCTGGCTGATGGAACATGAAGGAAAAAAACGCAAACAAATGCAAGGGAAGGGAAAGTAAGCTTGAAAACACAGACTGCGGCTGGGAAAGTATAGGAAACCCCTCCCCCTCGTAGCTATCGGGGACAGAGCCACCCAATATCTGCCATTCCTTAACTTCAGGGGGGAATGACTTAAGGGCCTTAAGCTGGGGTTCCCGGAGTACAGGGGTACAAAGAAAACACAGACTGCGCCTGGGAAAGTGAAAGTACTCTGAAGAGCAGAGGGGGTGCGGTTAGGCTCTGCAAAGGGGAAGAAAAAGCAAGAGACTGGACCTATAGTTTACCTCTCCTAGATGATTGAGCAGGATCAGCAGCCCAGGATCCAGCGATGTTGGGGTCCAAAAAGGGGGGGGAAGACTGAGGTCTGGGGGGATCCATTAGCCCAGAGACATGCAGGGAGACCTGCATGTATCTGGGGTCCAAGGTTTCTCAGAGGTGGAAGGGAAACTATAGGACAGTTATAAGGTACTGAACAAAGGAGCTTGGGAGGCTACGAAGGGCCGTTTGTGGTGTACAATAGGCTAATGAGGGGAGAAGTCCAACTTCCACTTCCATCACAAAAAGGGCCATCCAAGATGCATAAGATATCTTTGACACGGGGGGAAAGAGTAAACAACCGTGACTGGAGGGTAGTTAAGGAGGGGAGGAGAGGACTTAATGATCGGCTTCCTGGGACACAAAGGACACACCTGGTCTCTAATGTCTGCTTAACACAGGGGATCCCTAGTCTTGCTGGCATGGGGGATGTTACTGAGCTAAGTCATGTCCCTGAGGCTTTGATCAATAGAAAACACACCCTTCTCCTAATGACTCCATTCTTACTTTGTGTGTCTTCCCTTTATTCTTTCTTCCAAGCTGAAAACTGGTATCTTACATGAGTGAACTAGTGATCCTGGCGTCGGGCCCGATCCTTACTTTTGCTTTACTTTTCTCCTGCACCCCCTTTTCTGCTTGTGCACCTCGTATGGGAAGGCTTCCCTGTCAAGCCTCTATCCCCATATTCTCCGGCCTCAGTTGGTTCCTGGGGGCTTTTTGCATGCCCTTCTTCTCAGGTCCCTTGGCCTCAGTTTACATAGCAGGAGTGGGGGGGGGGAAGTGGTACCCATTTTGGGGGAATTTAGGGGTCCATTCTTATCAGGAGGTGCTCCCCAGTGCCCCTGCACTACGCCTTTTTAAGGCTAAGGTAATCCCGCAGCTGTTGTACGCTGTGACAATCTGGGGGCTTTCTTTTTTGGATCAGCTGGAGACCTCCCAGAATAGATTTTTGCGGTCAGTTCTGGGATTGCCTCCCTTTGTTCCCCAGGTTCTCTTGAGGGCTGAAGTGGTGATTCCCTCCGTTAGATCCCTGGCCTTGGTGGCCATCTTGAAATTCTGGTTTAGGGTGGCAGTTTTTCCTTTGCCTTCATCCCTACTTTTGTCCTTTATTCCGGATTCTATCTCCGGTAACCACTGGAGTGAGCTTGTAAGTATAGAATTAGCTAGATTGGGGTTCTCTAGAGAGACCCTGATTCCACTTGGGCTTAAGGGGGCAATTGTGCTGATCAAGCGACGGGTCTTTGATCAGGAACAACAGAGAGAGCTAGCTGCTCTGGCTTCACAATCGATGGCCCTGGATTATGTATTTATCACTACTAATATGTACCCTATGTCTTATATCACCCAGTGGCCAGAATTGTCCCTTCGAAAAACATTGGCCCAGATGCGCTGCGGTGTTTTCCCCTCTGCAGTGCTTGAAGGCCATTAACGGAGAGTCCCAAAGGAGGAGAGGATTTGTCCTCATTGTGATTTAATGGAGATTGAATCAGGCAAACATATGCTTCTGGTTTGTCCGAGGTTTAGATCTCTGCGGAGTAAATACATTGGGCCTTTTGTTGAGCGGGTACCTACGGGTTGGAATAACGACCTTCTGACTCAGTATTTGCTTGATGGCTCTGACTCTCTCCACTTGAGAGCGGTGGATGCTTTCTGCTTCTGTCTGATTTTCTATAAGCAAAGATAGGTTTCGTTTGAAGACTAAGCCTTTGTATATGTATAATTAAATCTTTAAGATTCTATGAGTCTGTTATGGATTTTTGGTTAAGTGGTGACATGATACGCTTTGAGAATGTTAATTGCAAATAAGGGTTATGACGTTGTATATTGTGAGATTTGTTTGCTGCTTGTTGATTGTTTTAGTGATTTTAGTTGTATTGTTAATATATTTGTAAAGGCCAATGGCCATACATAATAAAACTTACCTACCTACCTACCCCGGTACCCCTTCCACCCGCACAGCCTAGAGGGGGGAGGGAAAACTGCCCCCCCACCTAAACGGGTTCAGCCACCCCAAACCCGTTTGGGCTGAACACCAAATGGTCCGAACACTGAACCCCCCAGTGTTTGCACATCCCTAAAAGGAAGTAGAAAACCCTAGTGATAACAATTTTGCAGAAGCATCCTTATGCCAGTCACTAACATAAGAATCCTTTTGGAGAAATGGAAAAAGACCCACCTGATTAGGAAGAGTCACCCTCAGCTAATATACGAAAACTGCTTTCCATACCTCCGATTCAAAGGAGAATTGACCCAGTTCTATTATTTTATTGTTTTAATTACGGATCCGTAATAGAGATCCATATTTAAATCCAGATATTGCAGATCCAAACTGTAAACCGAATGGCACCACAATTTCCTCCGGTGGACCACCCCTGATCTGCACATCTTGGTGCAATATAAATTTGATTATCCGACTGCCACTGAAATCCAGATAGCTAAAGGAAGAGGATGGTGCTGATATACATCAAGTGGATTATTTATGTTACAGCAGATTTTCCAACCTTCCCAGCAGCCAAAAAGAGACAAGTCCAGGGCCGTACTTAGGGGCAGGCAACATTGGCACCTGCCTAGGGTAGCGGATTTGGGTGTGTGTGTTGGGGGCTTCTGTTCTCAGCCCGTGCCTGCCAGGTCATGACACCTCCTCCCCCACCCCACCGCCACCACAACCGCACTGTTTCACCTGTGACCTCCGCGGCGGGGGGAGGGGATCCCCTATCGATTTTCACCTGGAGAAGCCCCATTCTGCACCTGAGCCCCCTGCAAACACAGTCTGCAGTGGTGCTGAGCACAGAGGAAGAGACTCTGCTTCTGAGCTGGGCACCGCCATTGTCTCCCTCCCTGCCTCAGACAGCAACCCGTGTGCACACCAGAGCGGGGGATGGGGCAACAGCCTGAGTTGCCTGGGGCAACTATCCCCATGCCCTATCCCCAAACCAACAACTCCCCACAAGCCAGCCCCGTATTCCATTCTCCCCTCTCCCAATCCAGCTGCATGCCTCACCCGCAAGACAGTAATCCCCCGGAGCTAAACCTATGCCCCGTTCCACCCTGCCCAAGCTAACAACTACCACACGAAGCTAGCCACATCCTCCCCTCTTGCCCAAACCAGTGCTTCCCTTTTTACACTGGTAGCAGACTTAGCAACAGTTTTGACTGCATTTCCATTTCTTTTTCAGTCTGTCAAACTGGCAGAGCCTCACTGCACGTTTGTGACAAAATAACCAACACACAGGGACCTGTGTTCACTGCAATTTCCACATGCAAAGATACAAATGCAAGGACAAGTAAATGCAAATACTAAGAACACAAATACAAATGCAGATACAATTACTTGATCTCAGGCACAGCCCTTCCAAACATTAGGTTAGGATACTACATATGGATGGGGTCAGAGACCCTGAATGATATTTGATATGCTTTGCATGTCTTAATTTCTGGCTGGAATTGCTGATTTATATTTAAGCCTCAAAATGAGGTCACACAAGATAAAGGCTTGGAAACCACTGGTAAAGACACGTGGTATGATAGGTCCCCAGTTATGAAGAGCCTGCTGTTTAAATAGGCAGGGAAAAAATGACTGTCTCCATTTTGCAGGCTTCTAACTCAGCTACAGGCGTGCATCATGGGCAATGAAGTCCACCAAGAGACAAATAGATCCAGGACTATTATTCCCAGAATGCACCCACACAGGTTGCCATGATGCACCCAAAGAAAACTTTTTAATGCTGGGTTGGGTCATCTTGATGCTATTTTTTCCTGAGGAAAAGCTCGGGAAAGTGCTACAAGTGACCCTTTCCCACGGAAATACTTGCTTTAAGCAAAACTTCATTTTATTTTTTAAAAATTTACCACATACCTCATTAGGGAATATAATCAAATTTTCTTATTAACTGAAACATGGATAGCGGAAGTTCTCTCTAATGCCTCACTAAACTCATTATGGGGCAAAAAATAACCCATAATCTGTTCTTCACACACATTTCCACCCTCCAGGAATCTACATCCCCAAGATGGCCAGATCCCCCATTACATCGCTCCATGAAAATCCATGTCTGGAAAGAAGTCTCTACAAGTATCTCTCGTGCTAAAGAGCTTCATGGGGAGAATGAATCACTTTCATAAGAGGAAAAAGCCTCCATTATCCCCTAAGCGGTGACCGGGTGCTCAGTGAGCCAACACACAAACTGATAAAGTGGCAGATGGGTATTACCAGCATTTTCTTTTATGCTGAAAGTGTATGTTTGTCTGAAAGATGCCCCCAGGACACATTATTCTCTGCGTAAAATGATAACAATTAGGAATGAGTTTCATAGGTCACAGGGACTTTTGGTAAATGGTTAAAGTTCCCCCCAAAACAAAGGAAAGTGGTTCCAAGCACTGATCCACGGTTGTGTGTGCATCTGGTGAGCAGTAAGTGTGCACCATGCATGTATTGTGCCCAAGCAATACGTGTGCATGTTGAGTGTGCGAAGTACATACAGAAAGCTTGGATTGGAGTCTTAAGTGATGTCTAGCCAGGGGTGCCTGGGATGCACAAGTTTGCATTTTTAATAAAGTAGCGTTAAACTTAAGCTGTTTCTTCTTTTAAAAAATATTATAATAATATATATCTCAAAAATTAGTGCCTCCCTTCTCCCCACTATAAGAGAGGAAATTAGGTGATTGGGAAGAGTGCATTGAGAACATCCTGGTTTTGCATGTATGAGGGTCATGCAAGCCCTTTGCTGTAAGGTAAGTACCTCCTACCTTACTTTAACCTCCTCTTGTTTCCCTTGAGCAAGAAGGGATCGAGTGAGTTTAAAAAGGATGTCCTTTCTTATCAGAGCTGAAATGGATAGCCAAAAAAAAAAAAGTAAACTGGTAATTAAATGGTAATTTAGTAAGCAGTAATCCAGATAGCTGGCAGTTACTAAACTGGATGCCAGATACCATGCGATATCCAGCTGTGTATACTGGAGAGCAGTGGATAGTTCTTTCAGCTCAAGTACTTGCCTCTGTAGACAAGCAGGATTAAAGTGGGGGAAGGAGGAGGGAGGAGATGGTAACTAGCTCTAGCCGCTTTCCCTGAAGTGGTCAGTCCTTCCTGTTGTGTTTCCCTTCTTCAGAGGTGCAGCATCTCTCTGTCTTATTGACTGCTTGTTATTCAAAATCCCAACTCCTGGTAGTTCCATATAAGATCCCAAGCAGGGAGTTCAGGGGAAGAGAAGAGCTATTAAACTCCTGCTTTCACTTGCTCATGGCAACAGAAGTGAAGGGAGGTAATGAGAAAAAGTAAGAGAACACAGACAGGACTGCCCCCTTGTGGTAATTTTGCAAAGGAAATAAGAGGCCTACTAAAGCTACCTTGAAAGAAGGAGCCTTCCTTTAGGGATGGGCGAACAGATCATGGTTCGAGTTCGGCCATTCGGTTCGGCTGCGTTCGTTTTGTCCGTTTGGTTCGCCCGTTCGGTTTGGTTTGTCAGTTCGAATATTCGGCCGTTCGGTGGTTCGGATCGAACGTTGAGTTCGGATTCGGGATTCGGTTCGGTCGGGATAGGTTCGGTCTTTAGTTTGGTGCAATCGGGAACTGAAAATGACATTTAGTTTTTGAAATAAAAGGAAAAAACTAAAAAACATATTTCTGGCCATAACATTTTTGTTTCTTATTACTTTTTGATGATATTTAGGGAGATTGTACCCCCCAATGGAGCGCACCAAGTAGACCAACATTCGGAACGATTAGATAAAGGAAACTGATTTCAGAAGCAATTGAATATTGTGATTTTAAGAAAAGCTCCATACACATTCATGACTACAACTTCTTTATCTTGCATCCAATGTTCATGAAACTTGTGCATATTACATCCCTCTATATGCTTAATATTTCTGCCAATTTTAGGAAAGAGTGGATAAAGGGTCCCAAGGGTATAAGACATTAACCTGAAAATACATTTCCAGCTGTTACATTTTGATATTCCATTCTGTTTACAGGATATTTGACAGGAATGTATCAAATACCGTTCCTGCTATTTCAGCAAATGTACAGGAGATTTTGATAAAGGGAACCACTTCTGTTGGCCAATTTGCATCACAAACCGATCTTATACCACAGTGACATAAGAGAATCCCAGGCATAGGCCCCTTCTCTACATTTGTTGTACAGGCATATAAAATTGAGACCCTTTATAATATCTCTCTGATATTTGGCAGAGATGATCATGAAAGTGAAATATATAGTCCTGCCAAATTTCATGTACACTGGTTGGACTACAAAGATGTTATAATCAGACATACATTTATTTGTTAATTGCTTATACCACCAAGACCTTTTGTCCAATCCTTCTGAAATTTGGCAAAGATAGTTACTATGGGAAGGGGTATAAACTTAACATGTTTCACCTACATTAGATGTGAGGCAAAGAAGTTACAGCTAAGAATGTATATGTAGAATATTGCAAAATACAATAATGCAACTGCTTCTAAAATCGGATTCCTTTATCCAATTGTTTTGATATTTGGTGCACATAATGAGTTCTATTGAAGGTAGAGGCATCCCAAATTTCAGCCACATAGCTTAAAAAACAAAAAAGTTACAGCCGATAATGTGTTTTCCATTGAAACCAATGGAAATTCAATTCCGAACTCACCGAACGCATCCGAACCGAACGTTCGAATTCGAGTTCGGTTCGACCGTTCGGTTCAGTTGACCGAACTGTTCGAGTTCGGTTCGAACTCTGAACGTTCGAATTCGAGTTCGGTTTGACCGTTCGGTTCGGTTGACCGAACTATTCGAGTTCGGTCCGAACTCCGAACTTCCGAACCGCGTTCGCCCATCCCTACCTTCCTTTATAGCTCCACTAGCAGAGGCCTGCGTTCTCGGCTGGCCTTCAATTCCTTTTGCATTTCCTGATGTGTGCTTTGTTAGGGTAGTTCTTTCTGATGTCTGCAGTGTATGGACTTTTTCCATTGTGCCCTGGGAGGTTTGCCTCATGACTTTGAAAGAGAGAAAATTATGCTGAATTGCTCAGTAAACTTGTGTGGCAAAGGAAACAGCTGCAGTGCAAAGTGTTGTGTCTGCAGCTCTGGTGGCGGTTAAGTTTTTGGTTTTTTGTTTTCCTGAGCAGAGCACCTCCACACGCCCAGCAGTCTGAGGCTGATAGAGGCAGCTGCTGTCTCTGTGACGGCAGAACAGATTCCACGTGTTGAAGGAGACACTTGCACTGTTCCCTTGCTCTTTTGGAGTCCTGGAGTTGGTTCTTTGCACTATTGCTTTGTTCAGATGGGAAGCTGGCGTGAAGTATCTCTTTGTGCAGAGAAGAGCAGGGTAAAGGGAGCAAGATACTAAAGTAGAACATCAAATTAGAAATTCAAGAAAGAGTGAGACACAGTTAGAGACTGGCTTTAGCAAGTTAAGTTGACTCGTGAAAGAGACATGGGTAAAGGTTCAGTGGGGTCTTCAAAGAGGGGTCTGGGATCTAAGACTCTGGTTTCTAGTTGCAGTTTTGCCACTGCCTTACAAAACTATAGAGCTGAAACGGGTTCCCTCACAATCAGGTAAACCCCAAACTCCCCGAGCCAGGAGTTAGCTACCGTGGAGTGAGGGGGCGCAGTTGAGCCTGGGCCCTGGACTCAAAGGACCCTTTTGCAAGCAACCTGAGCACCACTAGGATATTGACAAATTGAAATGGGTTCAGAGGAGAGCGACAAAAATGGTCAGCGTCTGGAAACCAAGTCCTATGAGGGAAGGTTGAATGAGCTGGGTATGTTTAGCCTGGAGAAGAAAAGACTAAGGGGAGACATGATAGTCATCTTCAAATATCTGTAGATCTGTCACATAGAAGATGGAGCAGTCTTGACCTCTGTTGCTCCCGAGGACAGGAGTAGAATCAGTGGGCTTAAATTACAAGAAAGGAGATTTCGGCTAAACATTAGGAAGAACTTCCTAACGACAAGAGCTGTTCGACAATGGAACAGACTGCCTACGGCAGTGGGCTGGAGGCTTTCAAACAGAGGCTGGACGGCCATCTGTCAGGGATGCTGTAGCTGTGGATTTCCTGCGTTGAGCAGGGGGTTGGACTAGATGCCCTCTGAGGTAACCTTCCAACTCTAAGATTCTATGGTTCTTTGATTTTCAGAATGGATGGGGGAGGATGGGGTCAGCACTCAACCCCTGCCCACTCTGGAAATTTCCTAGCAGTGCTTAGGCCATTTGCAAAGGGCACTGGTGAGAAGGAAGTTTTGCAAAGCTGTTGCGCACTGGGGGGACGGGGCTCTCTGCAGGGAGAGGCTAAATAGGGCTGAAACATAATTCCGTCCAGGATTCAGTTTCACGTGCAAAATGGCGGTGCAGCGTAAGCCACTGCCATTCTGTGCATGCACAATAGGAGGCAGAATCATTCAACTGGAACTTTGATTGGGATTCCCTCATGTCTTCAATCGGTGGTGAAATTCCAATCAATGTTCCAATAATGGGGGGGGGGGGGATTATGTGAAAATAGAAGGGTTGTTCCGATTCAGCCCTAAGGCTGAGCCTGTCTGGGAGTCTCTTGAAAGGGCTGCCGCCACATAGGGAGACCCCACATTTTTTTGCCTTTATGCAGGGCCCATATTGAAACATGAGCCCAGGTCTGTCACAGCCTTGCTCTGTCACTGACCCGAACTGCCATGCCCAGTTAATAACTGCTACCCATTTGCACTCTGACAGGTCTCGGTTCCGGCTGGGTGTGTGCGCATACATCAATGCTCGCTGATTTCATAAGCCAGCTAGTAGAAAGGTGACATGGGCACACAGAGAGAGGAACAGAACCCAGGACTATTGCTGTATCTGCCCAAAAGCAGAGCTGCTGAGTCACACAGGCAGCACCCTTTTAAGGCTCTAACAGCTCTTTATGTGACCTAGGGTATTTTCAGACGTTACGAGATCACAGTCAACCATGGACAATCCCCCGTGGTGGCAGATGACCCCGTAACGTCTGGTTGCTCGCCGCCAGATGTTCACCACGGTGAACAACTGGCGGTGACCAAAATAACCACGCTTTCAAGGATGGTCCGGGCATCATCCGCGAAAGCGTGGTTAATTGAACCATGACCGGGAATCGGTGGCTGGTAACGTCTGTTACCGCCGCCGATTCTGGGCCATGGCCCAGACCCCGTGTCCCCGGACCCCGTGGCTCAAACCCCGTCTCCAGGACGGCGGGCGGCTGGGGAGGCAGGGCTGTGTGGTTGAACATTGGGCCGCACAGCCCCGCACACACACCCCTGATTCCCCGCCGGAATCAGCCAACACGTCTGTTGGATGTGACGTTTTCATTCTGGCGGGGAATCAAAAGGTGATTCCATGACGGGGCCAATAGATTCCCCATCACGTCTGAAATCACCCCTATACACAATGTTCTTCTCCATGACTAATTCAGAATTAGAAAGAGTCCACTAGCAGTTGCTTAGGTAGCTCAGGTGGTAGAACCTTGGAAAGTAAATGGAACGGTCAAGGGTTCAAGTTTGTTTTAGACGCAGGAACAGCGTATGTAGACATCAGAGAATCTACCTGCTTTGACATTGGCTGTAGGTGACGAGATGGGGCTGGGACTGGATGAGGACATTTGAGTTTGGGTAACAGTAAGGACTTGGAGGTAGGATTGCCTCTGGATGGAGGCACTGAGAATAGGGTTGGGGCTGGCGTTGGACTAGGACTCAGTCAAATTTACAAACACAGATTAACTGATAACATTTGGAGATTCCTTGTCCAAAATGAACTTCCCAATTTGAATTTGTATGATTTAGATAACAGTATTTTTATATTCATTAATCAGTAGTTTGTTAGGTGGTAAGGAAATTCCAGAGTTTTTAGTGCACTGTCTTCTCCAATCCAGTAATGTGTCCTGCATTATTTAATGTATTTAGTTATTTATTATCCTACCCTATCCCAACAAGGCCTTGGGGTGGTTTACAACTCATAAAATCAAAGAGACATAAATAAAACCAATATTACGTAACACAGGGTACCCAGTGTGTGTGAATAGCCAAAATTAGGTACAAAAATGCTGCCAAATGCACTTACTGAATAAATGAAGAAACTAATGAAAGAATTAATGTAATATTTGGTGTGGATTTCAGAAATGATGGTGTTTTTTTTCTAAATCAGACTTTGAATTTGTTTTGATTTCACATGTCTAGTAATTTGTTGACTTTGGTCCTCCATTGGAATGTCCGTTTAAGCACTCACAAACGCACCCACTTTGATAGAGAACAGTACCAGTGATCATTACTCATCAACCAATCAAACAATGGGAGTTTTGCAACTGACTTCAATAGGCAGAGGGTCGCACCCTGTGACTCAGTCCAAAGTCCAGTCCATGCACACGCTCAGTGGGTGTTTTCAAACGAGCAAGCTGAGTGGGGCGCGGGGCTCCATGGCCGTAATGGGGCTCTGCCATGGAGCACCCAGGCAGGTGGATCGCATGGGAAGCGATTCAAACGGGCGGCTCCCATCACGGCCGCTGTGGCCATGGAAGGGCCACCCTACATTTGGCTGGATCTGCATGGAGCACTCCGGATTTCCTAGCATGGCGCCATGTGTGGCCATGAATGGGTGGTGGGCGGCTCACGGGAGCATGCATCCGGCCGCTCTGCCTTCAGATGGGCTCCTGGATGGCCATGTGGGGTGGCATCTCATCTGAAAACATCTGGTGTATGGACTTTGAATCAGGGCCTGAATTTCTGTTCAGTCATCTCCCTTCAGAAGTTCCAGGAGTCGATAAACCAGCCCTCTTATTTAATCTGGATGCTTAATCTAGAAAACGCCATACTTTAACCAGAATAATCTGTTCTCTGAACTAGAACCAGCCTCCCCCCCCACCCCTCAACACCACTCCCCGTACACACTCCTATCATTTACTTTGCTGTAGATCTATCTATTTTTATGTCATCTAAACGGTGTCATTTTTTTGCATGGCTTTTTTCTCTCTCTCTTATTTGATTTGCCCTCCAGAGCTCAGCAAAGAGCATCAAAGATCATTTTAGTTCTTCCCTGTAGATCAAGGGAGAAGATTAATAGAGTTGTGCTTTTATTGTGCATGTTTATGTTTGCGCCAGGCTCATTCTTGAAACATTTTCCGTTTGGAATCAAATTTGGAGACTTTGCCCTAGAGTCGAACAGAAAGTTCCTCCTCTTCCCTGCGAAAATCTGTCAGATGTATTAATCCTTCCTGTGACAAGGAAAGTCCCGGGGGCTGCTGGATTTTTCATCATTTTCTTGCCCCTCCCCAACAACCCTATTTATTTTCTTTCATTAAATGGCTTCCTTTTGATCTGAAAATTAATTTCAAGACAAAACGGATATATACACGTGTGAGGGGCCAAATTGGTGTTTGTCTCCCAGCAAAGCTGTAATTACAATGTAGATCAAGCTGACTTCTACATTTCAAGAAGGTTTCTCTGCTTCTCTGAAGCACCCCGGAAGCACAATAGGAAGCACAAGCAACAGGCAGCTAGTCCAGTATTTAAATTGTAAAAAAATGAACTGGCAGACCCTAAGCCTACCCCAGAGGCCACACACCTTTTGCCCCAAAGGCCACACCTCCTGGCCCAAGCCACACCTTCTGTCTCAGAGCTTGTCAGAGCAGGGAAATAAATTACAATCTCCAGATAGCAACTCAACCTCCGGACTAACCTGCCTCTTTACAGACGAATGTAAAATAGGAGTTCTTGTGATTTAATCTATATGAGAGCAATTACAGAGGGTGAGGCAGGAATGTCATTAAGGAGAGTTAAATAAACTATCTATCTGGCTTTTGTTTCCAACCCCAAATGGACAATATCAACCTTTACCTGGTCTTTCACATTTTGAGGTACACACTACTATTGGGAATATTTCCGAAGACTCAGCCCTCCCCCCCAAATTTAATTACTGGGGCTGAGCCCTGACAATCCCCCTTCCCCCAGTGATTACACTGATCTGGGGTGATTCTTGCAATACTTAGTGTTGTTTTCAGAATACTCAGCTCCTGGAGTAGCATGACTCGGTAAAATCCAAACCAGGAATGGGAACCTTCCAAGGACCCTTGGTTCTTGGTCCATATTTGGCCCATGGCTTGGTTTTTTTTTAATTGACCCCTTTCCAATTCCTGGATCTGCCCTGTGGAGACCCAGCCTTGAAGCACCAAAAGAATGAAGTCACGGGAAAGGAGCAGAGATGAGGTCAGGCACTCGAGGATAGTGGGTGGATCCATGGCATAAATCCATGATCTGGACCCTCCCAGGAGCATAACCAAGGGGAAGACTGGGGGAGGGGAGGGGGGCTATGCCCCTTCTATTCAAATCCCCCCCCATTCATTTTTCTCCTCTTTCTGTCTGCTTTTGCTGCCCTTCTAGTTGTGCCCCACAGCAAAGGAAAGTGCTCCCCCATATTTGAGAGACCTTGGTTATGCCACTGGAGACTGAACCCTCCCATTACACCTTTATTCTCCACCTTTTGTATGTCACAATATGGATTGAAGGCTGCTGCGCCATTAAACTCTATTCACTCACTCACTCACTCACTGGACCTTTCCATTTCTTCCTCCATCTTCAGCACACATGCATCCTCAACTTTTATCTGGCCCATGGAGCTACTAATTTTCAGAGTGGTCCATGAGAAAGGAAAGGTATCCCAACCCTGATGCCAGTTGTTGTTGTTTTGGGGGGGGTGTTTGGGGGGGGGGGTGTTAAGAAAAAGGCTGTTCCTGATCCTTGTGATTGGAGAGAAAAGACTGAATATGGGAACCTCAAACGCTCAAAAACCAGGTGGTAAATAATTTTAAAACTTGAACTATTTATTATTATTTTTATCACCTTGTGATGTTTAAGGCAATCTTACGATTTTGGTGGGGCGGAATCAATTGCAGTTTCTTGAATGCATGATGTTCTGGAATGAGGTTTTTTTTTTTCTGGGTCTCCCACAGGTTAATGGAATATTAGTAGTAAACAGATTTATTGTTGGCCACATGGCCTCCACAATATAAAACATTCCCTAACACAAATATATTTTGTATACATCATTCAGTTTCTAGGTTAATGGATATTTTCCTTTCAGACTGGTTATGTATTTTGCCTGTGTGCTGCGTTAGGTCACCACTCTGAGACCAAAAACCTTCAGTGTGAAATAGTGCTTTATAGGAAGCAAAATAGTAGTATAGTAGTGCTTTATAGGACACTTTATAGGCAAAATAGTAGTATAGTAGTGCTTTATAGTGCACTTTATAGGAAGCAAAGCTCTTCCACATGGAAAGACAGGGTTGTCATTGCTTGTGGTTTTAAAACCCTGTCACTCTCATAGGCCAAAATAAGAGTGTAAGGATCAAAGCCATGAGAGGTGGCAACCCCATAGGAGGGCTGTACTGCCTGTGGCATTTACAAAGTATCTGGACACCGTGTTGGAGGGAGGTAAAACCAGAGAGTTCATTTCCTGTTTTCACACATTCACAGCTTAAGCCTCTCTCTTTATCGCCCCCTAGTGGCCCTTCTCCCATTTACAACTAGCACCATACAACACATCATTAAATGGGCACCATACCAATACCACTGCATGGCCTTAATCTGAAGACTCCTTTAACACCTCATCCACACCATAGAAACCAGAGTTCTAATCCTATCTTAACCATAAACTCATTGGGTGGCCTTGGGCAAGTCATTCTTTTTCAGTTCTGCATCTGTAAAATGGGCATGCATGTACCCCTGTCTATCCCTAGACTGTAAGCCTTTGGGGCTGGAACCTGTTCCTAATCATTACATTGTTGGCTGTATATAAATAATAAGTAGCATTTCACAGCCGCCTTGCACTAGTGTGCAAGGATTGTCTTTGTACTTTGGAACTATTCAAGCCAAGCCAGGTATCCAACCTGCCTTGGACTCTGAGGTGTGAATCAGCAGCTGTTTGAATATCAGTCGAATGGGAACGTCTCTCATGTTTGTCCATTGCAATCAGTCCACTATCCCTAAGATGCCTCCCCCCTTGAGACGTCGTCTCCATGTCTTTCTTCCTTCTTGACCTCTCTTTTTCTCTTGCTCTGCATCCTCCGCTTTCTCCTTCTCTGTTCCCCATTGCTCCTCTCTCTGTTTTCTCTGTCCTCCGTGAAGTAACTCAGAGCTCCGGGCAGTCAATTTCAAGTCAGTGGGCTGTGAAAAGCTGTTAGAATAATAGTTTATTGACCCTGGTTGTGGCAGCTGGAGCTGAGGGCAGGCGTGACTCTTGGCAGAACTTAATCGCCACAAAGGAGGCTTGATAATCTTTGATCATTTCCTTGACCTTTGAGGGACAGAACATTTGGAGGCAGCCTCCAGCCAGCTTCCGTGCTGTGACAATGCAGCATCACAGCCCCGTGTCCTGCAACATTGAGGGATAAGACAAAACAACATGACTCTGCGGTCCGACAGGTTTTCAAATGAGGGAGAAAAGAAAATCATAACAGCATAATCCAAAGCAACAGAAAAGCTCCCCATGACTCTAATAGACTTTGGCTCAGGCTCTAAATGCTGGGCATTTTATAATTATTGACATCTCATCTTCTTCTTATGCTCCTGTGTGGCTCAATCTCTCTGCTTGCCTCAGTCCCAGCTGGTACTTTTCAAGCAGCATGTATGATGTTGGCCACTTTGTCTACCCTACTGGGGATTATTGAACTGAGGCCCTCCGGAGTTAAAAGCACATATTTCCCAGCTTAAACTGAAGAAATAGACACTCAGTGGAAGAGTTGTAATGGGCTTTCATCCTCTTGAGTTAGTTACATGTGACCATGTATGGCATTATACACAGTTTCTGAACCTGCAGGGTGAATTCCATTGAATGACGTTGAATTCCTCCATGTCAGGATGGAGCCCAGTCTTGGGGCAATGGCAGGAGTGGGCTAGCGCCAGGAACCTGCTCAGGGGTCCTGTCCTGGGCATCCATCATAGAGCATCAAGTCCAGAAAGGGTGATTCAAAAGCCGTGAGCAGACCCTTAGCAGGTGTCAGGACCAGGTAAGCAATCCAGAAGTCAGAATGAGGTAAAGCCCTATGCAAGTTGGCTGAGATATGTCTGTCTGAAGTTCAGATCTAAGTTTGGCCCCTGACCCTGGAAGTATTTATGGGTCTTCCAAGCCAATCCGGTGGCAGAGCCTTGCAGCCAATCAAAGCAAGGCTTATGGAGTCCCAGGGAATGGCATAGGACTTGGGTTGCTCTTTAACCCTTATCTTTGTACCAGCTGTAGTGACTGGAAGGAGCAGGCTATGCCTAGGTGTCCTAGAAACCCAGATTCTATCCCAGCTGATGCTAAATTCTGATGTTTCATAAAGAAAATGAGAAGTTTTTTTAAGGTACAGGACTGTAAAAAATGTCAAAAATAATCACCATTGTAGCAGAACTCAGTAAATCATTGCAGTGTTAATTACAAATGGGAGTCAGGGTAAGTTGCCTCAGGGTATGGCCCTTGTAACAGAGTACTGAAGGGACAGTATTTGTGGCTAATTGGACCTATTCAAAGCATCTCATTGCTCCTGGCTGAAACATGGGAGAATGCTGCCGGGCAGGGAGGAGAAGCTGTGTAAACTGAGTCTGGGATTCTGTGGAAAAGGACTTGCAGCTAAGAGTTAGACTGAGGTGTGAAAGTCCTTTAGCAACAGGACTGGTGAGGCCCAGGGAAGAGTGGAGTAGAGGTGATGCGGAAGGAGCTTTTACCGCACCGCAATTCCATTCCTAAATCTCGGCATCCCACGTTGTGTCCTGCGGAATTCCGCCCGGTACCTCCACGATTCTGCATTGCCGCTACAAGAATCGGCAGATGCGGCATTTATGTGCTTTACTGTTTTTTCCGATTGTCACCATTGTCGTGTACAATAGGCGGCCTTTTTCCACCTTCCGCCAATTTAATATATGAGAGACAGTCATGAGCATTTATCGCGGTTCCGCGAAGGGAGTATGCAGCGGCAGCGCTGCTGTGCTGCTGCGCATGTGTGTGCTGTGCTGACTGCTGGTGTTGTGTTTGTGTCTTTCTGTGCCGCAATCACTGTCCATTCTTCTCAAATACATACATGCATGCACATGGTCTGGGTGGGAGTTCAAGGAACGGTGTTTTTATTTAATGGTAAATTGATCTTTTATGTAAACGTAAATTGACCTCCATACTATAGTTTTTGGAGCAAAACTCCTGGTGGGAGTTTAAGGTGACGTGTGTATTGGCTGACTGAGCCATTTTTTAGACATCATCGGACCGGTACAGAAAGTTGAAGGAATGAAGTCCATGCAGAAGAGTTTGTTACAATTGCAATCCTCATTCCGCACTTCCTCAGTCTAGAAGAAGTCAGAAGAACAACAGAACTCTGTCGGAGTATCTCTCGACTCCTGCAAAACCAATACGGCATGCGGAAACCGTGGAAGCCATCGGCGAGCCTAGAGCAGGGACTCAGGAGGGCACATGGGGAAATAGGTGGGGGGGGGGCTGCCGGGAGAATCACTCAATTGAGAACCAGGAGGAGGGGGTGGACTTAGCCGGTAGCTGTGGAAGCCGCAAAATCCGCCGGCGAGTCTGGAGCAGGGACTCGGGGGAGCACAAGGGGAAATAGGCGGGGGAGGGGGCTGCTGGAAGAGTCACTCAATAGAGAGCCAGGAGGAGGGGGGCCATAGTCAGTAGCTGCAGAAGCCGCGAAAGCCACCGGTGAGCCTGGAGCAGGGACTCCGGAGGACATGCGGGAATAGGCGGGGGGGGGCTACTAGGGGAGTCAGTCACAGGAGAGCACAGGGGGGGAAGTCGATAGCTGTGGTTGCCGTTTGCCCACCGTTCACAACAAAAGAATCAGGACAGCATCACAGTTATCAACCCTACATCACAGTTTCTCACAAATAAACCAATGATCCCTCCATCCATCCAACCAACAGGCATTATCATGAACAAAATGAACATAAGCACAGACTGAGCAATAAACATATACGTAAACACTAAAAGGCTAGCAGCAAACAACATATGTGTACATTTATTTAAAAAAAGGATAATGGAAAATGTAAAGTGTAGTTGTAGCAGAATTACTTTAGCTGCTTTAGCACTAAATTAGCAGTTAAATAAAGCACAGTTTAGCAGAATTAGTAGAAAAGTTCAAGCACTTACACAAAACCTTCTTTATGTTGTGTGTAGTCTGTACTTATCCAAAATGGATGGTATGCTATGAATTAGGAAGGGATAGAACTCTCTCTCCTCGACTCGCGATGCGGTGTTTTGTCGCGGAGCGCGGAAGATCAGAGTGTGTTAACAAACACAGACGCTGGCGGTGCGTCTCCAACAGTCACTCACTGCGATTGGGGATCAAGAAGGAGAAGAAAGCTACAAACACACCTATTTATACTTAACGGTGATGGTGGTACATGTCTCTCTGGGAAAGCCCTAGCCAATGAAATTGGCTAGCCAATGAAATTGGCTAGCCAATGAAATTGGGCATGCGGGTGTCGTCAACAGGGTCCGAGAGTTGATCATGCCGCCGGGTCTCGCGGTATCAAGTATTCCGGGCAGCGTAAACATGATACAATGATCAGATAACCACAAAGATTCCGCGATCGATGGAAAGGGGAGTTGGTGCCGCTTCTTATTGAAATCCACAAAAAGTTCTGCTTCCGTTGACCAGTCGCAATGCCGCGGCACCATTTGCGGCAAACTGCAGCCGCAGCCGTCGGAAAGCTGTCTCTGCCGAACCGTGCTACGATGCGCGGAATAGGGGTTTCCGTCGGTAACAGCTGCCGCAGCGGTATGCCACTACAGCCCTAGAGTGGAGCACTTCAGCATGAGATTTTGTTGTGTAGACACTGGAGCTAGCTAGCGTGCTAGGCCAAAACCTTTGGGTGGAAATGGTCAGGAGGACAGGTCCACGTATAAATGAACACACTGTATTGGTGAAGAGGCTGAGGTATTCAAGTCTGTTTTGTGACTGGCTGTGGAATACCTCCCAGCATTTATAATAACCCCCTCAGCTAATAAGCCCCTGCCCTCGCAAGTATGGGTCTACACAAATAGGCGCCTCCACACACGTATGTATGTATGTATGTATGTATGTACGTACGTACATACGTACGTACGTACCTGGGGGTGGGAAAGTGACCCCAACAGGGAGGCGTGCGGGCACCCCAGTGTACTTGGGGCATATGTGTTCTCAACTCTTGCTCTGTGTCAAGCCCCTTGTCACCAATTCTTTCCCCCAGTCTTGTTCCTTGACCTCCTTGCTCTGTTATTGCTTTCCCCATGCTGCGACACCCCAGCACTCTAGCAGGGCACCCATACAAGGGCTGTAGTGGCCACCTCTTCCAAAAGTAATACATTGGCTGCCTTAGGAAGAACTGCAGGATTAGGGCCAAAAATGAAATTTCGGCCCAGTTCCAACAGAATCAGAGATGGGTGTTTTGTTTGGTCTGAGTTCCAATTGAACAGAACGAGAGAGAGAGAGAGAAAAAAAGGCCTTTTGCACATTCACAAAATGGTGGCCACCATCTTGTTGTATGGTGATGGCCATTTGCACATGTGCAGAATTGCAGCCACCATAGTTTGCCTGCACAAAAGGGTCAGAATTCTGACCTAAATAATAATTTTGAATAAGCCAGAAATTCGGTACGCTATTGTGATTTCATGGAACTCTTCTGTGAAATCGGAACGGCTTTTCCAAAGCAGCCTTATGCAGGATTTACCTGCAAGAGCAGCATAAGGGGAATCTGTTTCAGGGCAGGGGCTTGAGCATGCAACACGGTCTTGAGGCCATAGCTACTTTCTATGTAATAGCCCTGCTGCTTACTGCCATTTATCACTTTAAGGGGGGAGTTGAGTAATAAAGGTGAACCAAGATTGTCTTTTGAAATAAACAAATTGATGAAACTGCTTGAGAGCCCAAATCTTTAATGGGTTTGAGAGCTAGTGGCAAAAGAAGTTCTCCATTCTGGGCTTGTCCCAAAAGGCTTGGCGACACCATCGACCCATAAATCATCCTGAGAACTTTAACTGGCTGCGCAGATCCAGCAGCTAGTGATTCCATCAGTTTTCAAATTCCGACTCTATCAGGTATAAATAAAAACACCTTTTCTATTCCACTGTAAAAAGGATTTATTTGTAATTCACTTTCCATGTATGCTCTATTAAAGACTTGGGCTCTCACAGGGTTTTAGACATTCTCTTTTTTTGTTTGTTTGTTTTTCTTCAAAAGAGGCGGAGGGAGGGAGCACTTCAATTCACCTTTAAGGATTTATTATTACTTCTCTGGAGCAAGTATTTGCCTGGGGTATTTCTCAGTGGAAATGACTTCAGACTATGAAGAAAACTAAATCCCGGAGCCAGTAACCTTGCTGAGTGATGTATAGTCTTCCTGCAAGTGAAGCTATGGAGAGTGAGAGAAAGAGAGAAACTTGCTGTGGATAAAGCAAATAGACCCGAGGGATAAGGCGAAGGGGAGTTATTAATTATTAAGTAAAATGAATAATTGAAATTATTAACATCAGTGAAGAAGTTTGCCCATTCTGCTTATAATAGGGTAGTAATGTTTAGTACTGTGTATAGTAGCAACCGCTAGTAATTTAATAGTAATTAATTCATTGTCAGGTTTTCTTTTAATATTATGGGTGTTTTCCTTCCTTATAAATATATCTAACACTTAAGTAATTTTACAGATTTAATTTCTAAGATAAAAATGATATAACCCATCGTAAATAGTGAGTCATTCAGTTTGGATCAGTAATTAAAACAATTTTTGGAGGGCTTCCCCCCACCTCCCTTTGAGCATCCTTAAGAATTAGGTAAATGATAAGAGTCTTGTTTTACTGCATCTGAATTAACTCAATCGAGTGACATCTTCGGAGGAGACTGTCCCACGTGCTATATGTGCTTAAAGTGTTGGGCTCCTATTACTGTTAAGTTAGCAGCAGTAGAACAATATCATTTTACACACATCCGGTAGCAATCTTTCTTTGCCGATGCTATCCTTCTCTTCCTCATTGTACCTTTGTTAGTGTGAGGAGACGGCTTGGGAGCTCCGACTTGTCAGGACGTGTTATCAAACCCATGCTTTGGGGTTGTAGCATAGCAAGACTGTGGCAAGCCTGGTCTCGTGTCCCAGTTATGACCTCCCCTACGGGTAAGGGAGTGGGGTCTCTAGAGTGGAGATCCTCAGGGTGAGGGCAGGAGAAAGATGTTCTCAGAGTGGGCAGCGGCAGGACCAGCACTCCACCCCCATCCACTCTGATTTTGTTTATCTTGGGGCCCTTTGCAAGAAGCTTTAGCACTGCTAGGAAGGTTTTAGAGCAGGCAGAAGCGGAGCTCTGGACGCTTTCAAAAGGTCCCATCAGAACCCAGGGCTTGCTCCATGGTATCTAACCCACCCTGGGGGTTCTGGAAGAGTGGCCAGGCCTCCTTTGCCACTGTCTCAGGTCCGTCCACTTCCCACAAAAGGCCTCCCTGCCCTCGCCATGCCTAGGGTTTCCACCTATGCAATTTTATAAGGAGCACTTATGAAAAATACATGTTGCAGGCCCTGCATTGGCACCCAAGGTACCAATGCAGGGCCTGCAACATGTATTTTTCATAAGTGTTCCTTAAAAAATTGCATAGGTGGCAACCCTAGCCATGCCCCATCTCTCTTCCTGCTTCCAGACCTCCCCATGCTCTTCCTCTGGTCCTTCGTTCCTTTTTCTGCTTCCAGTCAGTGCCTTGTTTCTGGGCTAGGGGTGAAACAGCAAGCAACAGCAACAGCTTTCTTTTTTATCGGTAATGGCCAATCCGACACCACCTTAATGACACGCCAACCCCCATTGAAGCAGCGGCACGTACCGATATTTGCTGCCGTTATCCGCTCAAGCGTGTTGCCCTTCTTCAGCCTTTTTGAAAGTGCCGGAGACTCTCAGGGGACTTATGGGAACTGTCAAAACATGTGTGAACTGCTGTAAAATTTTGGAAACTGTTATACAGTTCCGTGAACTGATGTAAATCTCCATAAACGGTCAGAAACCCTTATGGGGGAACTGTTGTAAATTGTCGTAAATGTCACTAACCCTGTCGTAACTGCCACAAATTACCATGAACTGTCGTAAATGTTGTAAACTGCCACAACTTTTGTAAACTGCTGTAAAATGCCACAAATTTCCATAAACTGTCGTATATTGCTGTGAAGTATTGTAAATCGCTGTTGGTCGCCATCGAATCGGTGGCAGACAAGCCGAAAAAGCCGCAGCACAAAGCAGAACGGCAAACAATGCTGCCACTTCAGGCCTATTTTAGGCCCCGAAACTCCGTCCCTTTCCTGGTTTGCTTCTGTTCTCAGCCCTTGCTCTGCTCCAAGCCCCTTGGCTCCAGGTCTTGTCCCCTCTCTTGTTCCTTCGTCCTCTTCCCAGCTCTGACTTACTCTCCTGCTTTGATTCTATCTGGCCTTGTTCTGACTTTGCTCCGTCTCTATGCTCCCAGTCTTGACCCTGATCCCTACCCCACACCCCAATGCCCACATCGGCCCATGTTAGAGCTCAAACAAATAATTGCTGATATTTTGTATCTGTCCAGATCCACAGTATCCACCACAATTCAAAATGGTCCAGATAGTTACCAAGTGGTATCTGGTTCATGTTCAGTGGATTATCCAACTCTCCAGATTGCCGATTTACTGTGGTATTGCATTATTACTGTTAGAGCTGGAGGGGGGGGGGGAGGATGAAGGGAATGGGGGGGGGAAGAGGGACACAAGCAACCAGGGGTTTTCCCGTAAGGTTTGGCGGTCTCTCGTGAAACACACGGGGCTTGTCAGTAATCCCCTCAGGATCGTAGGTGGGCTTTCCTCGTTTTTGCCGAAGCAAGCCGTATCATCACAGGGGTAGAGAGAATTTTCCAACCAGGGAAGAAGGGGTTTGGAGAGGAGCAATCTCACCTTCAAGCTCACATCCTCTCCTGGGAGGGGAGTGGGGGTCCAGGTCTCCGAGTGCCAAGCACAGTGAGGGATGCGGGAGTGGGGGGAAAGAAGGAGATTAGGTCCGGGAGTGCGAAAAGAAGGCAAGGGAATAAGGGGGGGGGAGGTGCCTGGAATCCGGGGCGGACCGGGGTGGGGCGGGCGTACCTGGGGGAGCAGGGGAGGAGGGTGAAGGGACTCAGACAGGGAAGGGAACAACTTGGGTTCGACTGAAGGGTAAGGGGAGGTGGGGTGGAGAGGAAAGGTACACAGTCTCCTACAAGCAACACAAAAACTGAGGTGGGAAAGGAGCGAGGAGGAAAACAAAGACAAGGCACAACAACTCAGACAATATCACTCAACCAAACACTTAGCTTGTAACAAGGCAGAATCAAGAGGGGCCAGCTTCTCTCGTCGATTACCGGTGAGGAACTGACATCTCGCCGGTGCCTTTATGTGCTACAGCTGCTGCACTATCAAAGCCCCGCCCCCTACGGCATGCGTCATGCCTCTAAGCACATGCTGCGTCAGGGTGGAGCTGGAGCTGCTGTCTGCGGGGTATCCCCTTGCAACGGGGGCGGGTCCTGAGTCGCTGCTGATTGTGGAGAGAGTGGGGTTGTGTGTGTTGTCGGAGGGGCGTTCCTCTGTGGGACGAGCCAGGTTTTCCTCGTGCTGCCCTGCGGTGCTCGCGGCCGGTGCCGGCTCTCCCTGTGCCGGTGTTGTGGCGTGACAATTACCACTTACCGTGCTACCACTTACTGTATTAACATGAAGACCAAATTGAAACAGCCCTACCATTTTCATGGATTTTTTCTGCATTTTTGAAATGCTGAAAGAATGATTTTCCTTCTACTGCACATCTGCATCC
Organism: Sphenodon punctatus; assembly: GCA_003113815.1. Classification (NCBI taxonomy): domain Eukaryota; kingdom Metazoa; phylum Chordata; class Lepidosauria; order Sphenodontia; family Sphenodontidae; genus Sphenodon; species Sphenodon punctatus. The sequence goes on along the minus strand of QEPC01009472.1, from coordinate 18,203,712 downwards.
ATGGCCGTACCGCGCACATGCAAAATGATGTCACAGTGCAGGGTGCCACCATTTTTGCGCATGCACATTATACTCCATTTTACATTTGTATAGTAGGAGGTGAAATCATGGTTTAGCCTTGCCCCTACCTCTTCCTCTGATCCTTAATTGCTAGTAATTTGACCTTGCTTTGGTCCTTAGTTTCCTTAGTTGTTAGTAATTTTCTATATTACCATTTAACATTTGCCCATAATTCTTTTCCTCAGGGCTGGCCTTACCATAAGGCAACCCGAGGCAGCCGCCCCGGGTCCCACCCTTTCTGAAGGCCACACTTTTCACCAGGACAGGTTGTGTGGGCACCGCTCTCTCTCAGTGAGGGTCCAAACATGTCCACCTTCAGGGCACTGCAGAGGTTGCCCCCACGGTTGTGGGGAATAGGGGAAGGAAGGGTAGAGTCTGCAGCGGCGCCCTCCTGGCAGTTGTTGCTCGTCTGTAAAAACAATAAACCTCAGGATTGTATATGGTTTATGGGATGTACACCCCCAGCCTGGATTATCACAGATTGACAGAGCACAATGCCTGAACCACAAACACAGTGCACTGCAGTCTTGTACACGGGGACTGGGACCAACACAACGGGGGTGATAAGGGAAGTGGTCAGGGAGGGTGCTCAGAGCCCCGATGGGTAGGAAACGGGGGATAGGACAGGTACACAGGGACGGGGAACCAGGGCGGTGCACTAAGGCAGCAGGTACTCCACGCACAAATGCTTTCATTCCCCAGTCTCGCACACTACTCTCTCTCTCTCAGGCAAGGCAGGAATTCTTTCACAGTGCAAGGTACAATAAGCAAGGGGGGCAGTCTTGCAGGCTCAAAGCACTGATCACCAGCAGCAGCTGGGAGTCAGGGAGCTCCTTTTATCTCCTGCTGCCTGCAGGAACGCTGGCGCAGATGCTCTAAGCACTGGGACTGTGGTGCGAGGGGCGTGCCCAGGTTCAACGTGCCTGGGCGGGGCTGAATGCTTTCAGCTTAGCCACTATGCTCCGTCACCGCTTGTTGTGTTGGCGGCGGGGCGTTGACCTTCCCAGCCTCTCCTAGCCCCGCCGGGGGCTCTGTTGGCAGTACCTTCGGGGTCCCAAGCAGCAGGGATGCTGCAGGGGGTTCATTGCTCCTGCTCCCCCCAGCACCACTACAGGTACAGGGGCGCCAATGGGCCTTGGGGAAGACCTTACCCCAGACCTTAACGCACAGGTGTCAGGGTCTGACAAAGGTAGAGGGACCAGCAGGAGTCCTGATTTTATCTTTGCCCTGGGCCCCGCAAATCCTAAGGCCGGCCCTGTAAATTCCTATGTACTCCCTCCCCGCTCTGGACCTGGTTTTAGACTAGTAACGGTAACATTCAATTATGCAGTAACACGGTAATGGCAACCAGTAATTTGGTTATCTTTTGCAGTAGCACATATTAACAATTGGGCAATTTTTTTGTTATTAAATTCAGCTCTTTCTCATGTCCTTGACATTCCTCACCCTATGCCTCTTACATAGCTAGTGGAGAATTCTGTGGTGCCTCTCCATCTGATTCACCGAGAGAAATTGCTTTCAGTTGTACAGCTTCTAGCTATGCATGAGTGCATGAATTCAAGACATATGGGGTAGTTTGCTTACCTCTGGATGTCCCAGGTTGAGACTTGGGTGACTGACAACGAAGATGGTATCTCATCTGCTGGGTGGAGGTCAAGATGTTGCTTTTATTCTATGAAAGTGAATAGAAGGCACACAGTACATATACAGTAAGATCCTCCTCCTCATTAACACTGATCTCAGCCCTTCCAAAGTGACAGAATGATGAGGTGAGCCTGAGATAACTCCACCAAATTCAAGCAGTTTGCTGACAGAAGGGAAGATTGAGTCATCTTGGTGTAATACAGCAGCAGGGCGAAGGGAAAGAGAAACACAACATTAGGTGGATGGAGTGAGGTAATTTATAACAAGAATAAGTGCAGAGAGAGAGAACAATATAGGGCAGAAATTAATGGAGAGCTAGGGAAATGTAATATAGGAAGCATAGAACTGCTTAGACAGAGCATTGTGTTTCTAAGAAAATTATCATCCCCCACCCTACTGTCTCAAAATGGGTTAAAATTGAGATCTCTGATCTCATGTGTCCTCTTTGAAAACTTAGGCCTCCATCTCTGATATCTGCTGACCCAGGTTGCACGCACGTTGTATATCATGTCCCAACAAATCCTCCTGGGAATTAGCCCTGTGATTGCTCTAATGCCATTGCATCTGTTTTATGCTTGTTGGTCAAACCTGGACACCCTCTGTTGAGTTCCAGCAGAATGGGTGCATCACACATAAATGGCATAGTCTCCTTGGTTGAAAATACACAGGTAACTTTATTCTGCTTCTCCCAGCTCAAACACAGCTCAGTCAACTCTGACTTTTTCCAGATTGCCCCCTGACTCTTAACCCTGTGCAAAACCTGGAATGGATTAATCTGGAGCTGCTACTAACAAGAGGCACACAGGTTAGGTTCAGGGATTGGATCCCTCAAACCTGATGTCCTTTGCACCCTTTCTGTTCCCCTGAAAGTAGAAACCCTTCTCAACAACATCTGCAAACTTTGGCTCCTGATATTATGCTCAAACTGGAAGCACTGGTGTAGCTAAGGTTGCGTTAAAGATTCCCATGTAACAAGGAGCCCTGGACGTCCATAAGAATCTCACAACATGCAGTAACCAAGGAATGAGATGTCAACATCGAGCAACAATTGAATTTTTCACCAGGGTTAGATGAGTAATAGGTGGATTTATGAAGAATAAGTTAAGAATAAAGAATTAGAGTTCCAAAGTCACCCCTTGGTTTCCCATCGGGGTAGCTTGCCGGGTTTTTTTTAGAACTGAAACGAATATCCACAGTGAATGTCATAGCTGACAAATTTGCCTGCTTCAAATTGGTCTCACCAAAGTGGATATGAAGTGCTTATTCATTTCCTTTGTTTATAGATTTGATTTACTGTTTTTAATACTTTTTTTCTGGTTATTTTGATTACTTTGGTATTTCAGTTACTGCAGTATTCGGAATTTGGTACTTTGTTTTGGCACTATTTGATGTTATTGAGCACCCAACAGCGCTATTGAGATATAGCTATTGATGCGATTGCATTGGTACACAATATCTCTAAGTAGTGTGGAAGTGATCAAAATTACCAGAATGCAGCAATTGGATATGCCAGTATATGGTTATCTTTTCCATGATTCATGCTTTTTTATATATTTGCTGGGCCATCCAAAAATATGAATAATATTTGCAGATATAAACAAAACTTAATCCTTTCAGTTATATATTTTAAAGGTCTCTTTCTTCCCAAACTGCTTTGGGGTCTTTCCTGGGCTTCATGTATGTTGATTTTGGGTGGACTGGGGATGTCCTTATGCAGTCTTAATTGACACTAAAAATCATGGGAGTAATCCAAAAACCCACGTATGCTGATCGCAGGCACGGTGCTCTGGCCAGAACGCATGTGCTCAGGGGTGCATGCGTGCTTGGATTGTTCTCATTATGTATTTGTGTTAAACTATACGATCTTGGTCCCATAGCCCAGAGGTTCCCAAAATGTGGATTCTAATCTCACATGAGGTCAAATCATCTGTGGATGAGGTCATATCTACCGAATGAGGTTTGCTACACTCTGTACGTTTTTGTTTCTGTCTAGACAGAGGATTATATTTAAAATGATGTTTTCTGGGCACAATTCAAGGTGCTGTTTTTGACCTATAAAGCCCTAAATGGCCTGCACCCTACACAATCCCCTCCTTAATTCTCCATCATGATTCCTGTGGTTATGTGGGAATGCCCTCTTGCAAGGACCATCACATTTGCATGGCAAGAGTGCGCAAAGAGATTTCTTTCTCGGTGGCTTTCTCGGTGGCTGTTCCATAATGGAACTCCCTTCCTCTGCAGGCTCATTACAGCGTAAAACAATTATCTTCCAAAGGTGTTGTAGGACCTTTTTATTTGGCTGAGTTTTTTGGCAGGCGGTGATAGGAGTTGGGGGTGAGTTATGGGGTTTTATATGTTTTTTATTTATTTATGTATATAGTTTTTTCTGTGTTTATCTGCCATTTTCCACCCTGAGCTTTCGGGGTGGAGTGGGAATCAGGATATCAATTCAAGGAAATAAGACTCATAATAGGTCCACATGAGTCATGAGCAAAAAGTGTGGGATCTGCTGTCCTAGCTATTCCTCGTGCTGGTAAGCCCAGCGGGCCAGGTCTTTGAGTGGTGTAAATTGACATGGCTCCTTTATTATTATTATTATTATTTTATTATTATTAATTTATTTTATTAGCAAGCAGTTATATAACAATCCAAGGCAGCTACAATGATTTTCACCAGCTGAGGATCAGGACCATTGACACATACAGGAGCAGTCCTATGAGTAAAGGTTTGCTAGAGTAAATCTATAGCATTAGCTTGTGACCCTTTCAGAGATTTCCCCATCAGTTCTCAATGATGTTAGTTATTTTATGTATCACCCCTGCCCCCTTCTGACTAAACCTGCCCAAGCAACTTTCTTGCCTTTCTCTGGGTGCAAGTTAGTGACCTGCAGATGCAACCACAGTCAGCTGATCCTGCTGTACTCCCAGTGAAGAGCACTGGGGAGGCATTTTATTTCCACTCTCCTTGTGAGCTGCCACCACTTGCTGGCTGTCACAGATAACTGGAAGGGACAGGTAGGGATGGAGACGGGGGTGTTGTGGAGAGGGGGTTCCTCCAGGCTGTGCTGACAGAATGCAATTTCACCTCACAGCTGCCTGCACATGGCAATGTGTCAAAGACTCCTTGGGCTTGTCACCAGATGTAAGCACAGCTCCTTCGAGGAAGGGAACTGTCTAGAAAGAATCTCTGCATGGACAAGGAGAAGGAAGGGAGATAGATGCAGATAGGGGATGGAAGAAAGAAAGAAAGAAAGAAAGAAAGAAAGAAAGAAAGAAAGAACTGGTGGAGGGAAAGCAGAGGGAACAAGGAAGAGAAGTTGAGAACTTCACAGTGAGGCAAGGCTAGGCCCAACCCCTTGAGGAACAGGAAGTGACTATCAGCCAGGGCCCCTCACACAACCTTATTGCTCACCTCATATGCAACCTATGTGCATCTTACACACAACCCCCAAGCGTACGCACCTAGCGTGCAACACGGACATGGACAGCCTGCTTTTCAAGCACTGAGGGGCTGGTAGCCCCGCTCCTCCCTGCCTCCTGTTCCCGGATACAACCGCAGAGTTTATCAGCGGTGGCAACTGGATCAGGGATGGGAGAGGCACGCCCTTCAACTTGCAGAGGCAGCAGAAACAGCTGGAATCGGGGAGGAGCCACCTGAGGTGCTTCTCCTACCCTTCATCCAGTGCAGAGTTTACTGGCAAGGCCACCGAGGGCATCAAATTGAAGGGGACACCTTTTCCATCCCACCCAGCCCAGAGATTATTGCTGCCAGTGGTGGCAGCAGAGCAACTTGATCAGGAGCAGAAGAGTCACCCCCTTCAATCTGGCATGCTAGGCGACTGCCTGAGCTGCCTAATGGTAGCACCGACTCTGGTGACTATTACAGCCTGCTGTGCCGGAAAGGTTATTTCCCATGACCTTGAAGTTACACTGCTTGAGGCTAGGGTTTCATCAGATCATCCTTTTTGTCTTCACCGATATTTTCCATGTTTTTGGAACATTGCATGGAGTTCCAAATACAGGGCGTCACCACCATCTTGCATCCTGCACTGAGCATGTGCAGCCATTCCAGATCTCTGGCAAACCATGGACCAGATTGTAGTCTGGTCTGCATTTCGCCAGAACAGGCAGTGGATTCCATGCCAGATTTCCATTTCACACCTAATTGTGGCCATCTGTAACATTATTATTATTATTATTATTATTATTATTTAGCATTTATATATAGCACCAGAAATGTACCTGGTGCTTTACAGAGAATAAAATAGACATGGTCCCTGCCTGAGGGCTTACAATCTAAAGACAGGGGGCAGGGAGACAGGGAAGGAAGAACAGAGGGAGAGAAAAGGGATGCAACATTCACGAGGATGCAAGAACTAGGGATGGGTGAACAGAGCCGAGTTCGGAAATTCAGTTCGGTTCGAAAATCGAGTTCGGTTCGGAAGTTCGGTTCGGTCGACTGAACTGGTCGAGTTCGGTCCGAAGTCCGAACTTCCGAACCACGTTCGCCCATCCCTAGCGAGAACTCAGGTACACGTTCTTGACTTGGTTACAGTAAATAGGAGTTTGCAGATAACAAGTAGGGGATAATCCTGGGTGGGGGTGATTAGCAGGAGTTAGGAAAGGCAGAACCGAAGAGGTGGGTTTTGAGGAGGGACTTGAAGGTGTGGAGGGGGCGGGAAGGCGGAGAAGGGCAGGGAGGGAGTTCTAGGCATGCGGGGCAGCGAGGAAGAAGGGACGAAGGCGGTTGGAGGAGCAGGGGAGGCATGGGAGGGTGAGGGAGGGGACGGAAGAGGAGCGGAGTGCTAGAACAGAGGTTCAGACATAACAGCCTGAGCTGGGAAATTCCATCTTCTGGTCCAAACACATCTCAAATCCACAAAGATCAAATGAGTTTGTTAACATATTTTGGAGAACGCTAATGAAAACTTGCCCCTCCCTCTTCCTGTCCACCACCCTGCACCTCAATCTTTATATCGTCTCTAATTATTCCCCATTTATAGACAGAAAAAACAAAGCACAGGGAGTTAAGTGAATTGGTCAGCGAAACTCATTGACTCGCTGTCAAAGCTGGGAACAGAGTTCAGGAGCCATGACTCTAGCACTGCTTTTAAACGAGGAGCACTGAAGCGCCTCCTCAACGCCGCATTAAAGGAAAGCCGCCGGAAGTGACGTTCTCCCTGTTGCCGGCGGCGGCAGCGGCTGGAGACACGGGGCTTTGGAGCGGCGCGTTCTTAAGCCTGATTAATTGAAGTCTTAAGAACGTGCCGCTCCAAAGCCCCGTGTCTCCAGCTGCCGCCGCCGCCGCCAGCAACGGGGAGAACGTCACTTCCGGCGGCTTTGCTTTAATGCGGCGTTGAGGAGGCGCTTCAGCGCTCCTCGTTTAAAAGCAGCCTAGGTCTCCAGATTTAATCACACATCTTCCACCCATCTGAGCCTCCCATTGCTTTCCCAAGTGCTGTGGCGTATGAATAGAGACAGGTCTAACAATCTGCATTCAAATGGGGCTTTTAAAACAGTGATATGCATTGGCTATTTGATGGTGAATGGCATCTCTGTCCTTTGGGAATATTCTTGAATGTCTGATTGGAAGGAAACAAGAATGGGTGTTTTCAAAACGAGATGCTACTCAACATGGCCACCCAGGAGCCATGGAGCCAACCACCCATCTGAAGGAGGAGTGGCCAGATGCGCACTCCCATGAGTCACGGAGCACCCAGTTGTGGCCATGCATGAAGCACTTCCGGGACAATATGGAGTGCTCTGTGCGGAGCCACTGGCCACCTCCAATGCCACGGTAGCCACACTGGGAACTGCCCATTTGAAGTGCTCCTCACTCACTCACTCCACCTCCACTCAGTGGCAACAAACCCTGCCCATCCCCACTCCCCCCCATTGCCCTGCTTATTTAAAAACACCCAACACTTTATCTCCAAGGTAGTGAATAGAGGTCAGTAGTGGTACAAAGTAGGGCTGAAGCGGCAGCAGCTTTTACCACGCTGCAATTCCATTCTGCCATTTTGGAATTGCCCGTGCCAATTTCTGCTGAAATTCCGCTTATTCCGCCGGCATTCTGCAAATTTGAAAACTATCAGGAAAATTGTGGAATTGTCGGAAACTGTCGGAAAATCGCTGTTCTGCTATTTTGTGGCGCTGGCGGAATGGTGGAAGTCGTGAAAATTGCATGTTTCCGCTATTTGTGAATCCTGCGGAAGTAGCGGAATGAAATTAGTGGAACTGCGGAAGTAGCGGAATGAAACTAGTGGAATGAAAGCCTCTGCCATGCCGTACCACTAATTGCGGAAACGCTGTTTCTGGCGGAAATAGCTACCGCTGTGACTTTCCGCTACAGTCCTAGTACAGAGATTGACTTCTGCTTCAGCCAGCAGGGTGCACTGCAGACAAGGGACAATTGGAGAGGGCAGTTATCCTGGACTTCAGGGTGAGGGAAATGCAGGGAATAGTGCACAAGGTGAAATATTTATAAATATGTGACTGGTCTGTCATAAGCTGCGGGCAGCACTGCAACGAACATGAATGTCAAACCAATCTCTTTTCCAGACAGCAGGGGCCGCTGCAGGGCAATATAGCAGGGCATTAAACTATGATGCTGAGCTAATGACATTGTAACAGTTGTCAGTTTAAGGAAGAAATCCAAGAGCCTTCTCCCATTCTGGGACTTACCCTGTATTTTATCTGGCTGATTCAGTGACTCTGCAAATGTTGCTACCTCTCCACCCACCCCCGCGAAGTTCCCCCTGCACTCGCTAGATGAAGTGGGTGTCGTTTTTATTGAATCTGTTTCCTCTGAGGAGGCAGGCAGAGTCAGATAAAATATTTTCCAATCCCATAAAAATGCAAACCGGGGATTCGCGTAGCTTTATTTAATCCTGTACACTCTGTCGTGGTGGGTAGCAGTGTAGGGAATAGATACTAATAGGTGCCTTCTTTATTAGTGGCTGGTGCCCTCCTCTGTCCTGAATGCCTGTTTGTGCCTGACATTTCTAGCCACTTTCCCATTTCCCTTTTTATTAGCAGCACAGATTAGGGAACCCAGGTCTAGAGATTTGGGCTCAAGGCCATCCAAACCCAGCTGCATTGGATCCAGGCCTGGCCCACGTCTGATACAGATAGGGTCTCCTGAACCTGGGCCTGATCTCTCCCAATGGCTGTCCCATGGGAACATGGCCATGTTGAAAAGGTGTAGAGAAAACACCTTTACTCTGCCCCTATTCAGACATAGCCCCATTCCCTTTGTAGTGCTCTATAAGGGGTAGGGCTATAGCATTCCCCCACCCCTTTTCATCATAGCCATGACCATATAGAGTGCCATGATGTCGCAGTGTTCCATGGGGATGGGGCCCCCCACAGCTGTGGGGCCGGACCCAGTCCAAGCGCAAGTGGCTTGGGTCAGGAGTGCAACCAAATTAAAAAACGAGCCCATTGGGACCAGATGGGTCCTGTCCGACTTGGTTTGAATCAAAGGCTTCTACCCTGGACTTTTCTCAGTTGTGCTGGTGTAAACCTAAAGTAATATCATTACAGTATATGGAGTTACACCAATGTAAAAATGTGACCCTGAATCTATTAAAGCAGGAGTTCCCAAACGGGAGTCTGGAACCCTAGTTAGGCCAACACCATTTGCAGATGGGATCATGGTACTAACTCATATTTGATAGACCCTGTATGTCTTGCCTGGGGTTGTGGGATTATATTTATGTTTCCCAATGGGGGGAACACAGGCAGAAAATTTGGAATCACTGCGTTGAAGTCTTTGAAAAGACTTCTGTGGAGTTTTGTTGGCCTTGGATCAGACTGGGGTGAGCAGAATTGGATGCAGCATGATCATGGGCCACAGATGGATTTGACCAAGAGCAAGGGGAAGACACTGCAGAGGCTGACGCACAGCTAATACTCATGTTTTTGAGTACCATGTTGGGTATTCAACAGGCTACCCGATCACTCATTGGGGATCCAGATACCTGAAACGTTGGTAATTTCTGTTACTGATTTACCAATTTTTCTGGCTACCGATCAAAATGTCAGGACGGAAAATAAAAAAAATTGGGAGAGAACACTGAAAAACCAGGACCGGGCATTGATATTTTGGGACATTGGTTACCTAAATCAAGTTATAATTGGGTACCCAATATTTTTGAGTCAATTCGGCTACCAGAAATTTGATGGATATACCTGTTTTTGAAGGTGCTTATTTTAGCTCTGCTTAGGACCCCTGTGCATGATGGTCATGAGAAACAGAGTATGCTCGCTCTCTCTCTCTCCCCCCCCCCCATTGATAGTCGATTTTCATAGATTCAGGATGTTATGTCTAGATCACATGACATAAGACAGGGAGCCAGGTTCTGTTTCTATAAAACAGTCTTTTTATTATGAAACCTGGTCATACCACTTCCGCTCTCTAGGGGGAGTCTCTTCACACCTAGGGGACAGACAGAACTCTCAGCTCCCTATGTAAGTTTAGGGACTATTATAAAATAACCATCCTGGATCATAAGATACCACAGTGGGATGGGCTGTTTGCCTCCCCTTCCTGTGGACTGAGCTCATATTTAAACTTGGGAAATAGACAGCCAAGTGCATGTTCACATCACATCTCTGCTCCTGTGTGCATCTAAGTGCTCTCAATCTCTATTTCTTATGTATCATTTCTATAGCTCTTTCAGTATTCATAGCGCTCTACAATCCGTACTTAATTTACCTTGTAAGATAGGTCATTATTATTCCCATTTTACAGATAGGTTGCTGCAAGAGAGTGACTTCCCAAAGGCTGCCCTGCGAGGGAATTGAACCCTGCTATGGAAAAGCACATATTATTTTCAGACAAGCTTCTGGAGAAGTCATGGCTTAATGGCCTTTTGCCTCCGTTGACTCTGATTGGACTCTATTGATGATCTCGAAGCAAAGGGTTGAGGAACCATTTCTTTCCTGAGAGACACTTGAAAGATAGTAAAAGCCAAGGAGAAGATTTGGGGACAGAGATGCTTAAGTGGATATGGGAAGGGAAAATCTATGCTATGGATTCATCCCTATCCTTGAGTACATGTCTTCATCTCTGACTCATTTCCGTGCGCTCGCACTCGGAGTGCTTGAGCAAATCTGACAAATAGAAAGATCCATGGGCCAGATCCAGGGATTGGAAAGTGTCCAAAGGACCACAGTCACGGCCTGGTTTCCCACCCCTCTGCCAGGGGAAAGGCTTTGTATTCAGACAGCATGAAACTGAGAACTTAGCTGTCACACGGAACCTCTCTTCACCTTGAGGAGTTTGTTCAGACTGCAATGCTGATCCCAAATCAGGGCAGTGTTTGGGAGCACCCCCATCCATCCCGAGCATGGCAATCAGTATGGTGCAGGCACGCACTCCATAATGTACTGTGGAAAGTAAAAAGTGAAGCCTCAGGGGGGAAATTAATCTGCCAGAAAACTGATCATCTCGAATGTGAGAGTTTCATGGTGTGGTGATCTCCGAATGGATTTATCGGCTCGTGGAACCGATCCAGGGTTGCCGGCTTCCCTCCCCCGCCCACCCCCGCCTTCTGTTCTCTCCAGGACACAAGGCGGCCGATGTCAAAGTGCTAATGAAAAAACTAAATAACTCTCAAAACATGAAGCCATCATCTGAAAAACAGAAGCTAATTTTGAATTATTAAGTAGCCCTAATGCAGATCTCTGCAAAAGCCAGGAGAGGAGGGGAAAGTGCTGTTTGGGAAGTCCAATTATTTCTGAACCGCAGACAGTCTTATTAACTTGGGCAGAAAATTAATTAGTGTAATTAGAAAGCCTCATTGGGATTCGGAGAGGAGTTATGAGAGGTGGGGGAGGAAGAAAGCAATGGTGATGGGTGGGCGCTTCCACAAAGTGGGAGGGGGGATAACTGTAGTGGAACCAACGAACCTCCAGGGCCAGATGTTGAAAAATGTGGAGCGATGTTGGTTTTTGGGGGCTGAGTTTTGGAAGTGTGGGGTTAAAATGATCCCTGTTGTGTATTTGTTTTAAAAGCTATGCAGGAGAGATTTGTCTGCAGGTCTCCATAGGATGTTATATTTATTGTTGTGTTTGTGATATGCCGCTTCATCAGCATGGGGCATTGTTAAAAAGTGCTGGGTGGGTGGTTTTTTATCTTTGCGGATTTATGAAGTCCTTAAAGCATCTGTTCTGTCCTGATTCCGCAGTTCTTTAGCGGCTCAGTAACAGAGATGTTATTCGGAAGAACAGTCTGAAGATGAGCATTTCTGTGAGGAAGACGTCTACTGAGTGTAAATATACAGAATCCCTGCAGGGAAGGTTAGGACATCAGAAGGGATATCCTTGAAAATGGCACCCATGGGACAGGCAGGTTGGTGGTATTGGCACGAAATATGCTTAGGGTGTGATCTCTCAGGCAATTACCCCTAGTAGTATTAATACAAACACACTAGGGATGTGCAAACAGAACCAAGTTCGGAAATTCGGTTCGGTTCGAAAATCAAATTTGGTTAGGTCTACTGAACAATTGGAGTTTGGTCAAATTCTGAACTTCCGAACCGAGTTCATACATTCAAACCCAGGATTTTTTGCCTTCCGAACTGGTTCGGTCAAATTCAAGTTTGGTTCAAAAGTTCGGTTCGGTCGGCGAACTATTCGAGTTCGGTCTGAACTCCGAACTTCAGAACCGTGTTCGCACATCCCTCACACACACAGACACACACACATACACAGAGTGTCTCCCAGGGCATGTATATTTCCTTAGAGCTAAAATGGGTAGCAAATTTTGTACCCATGAGTTATACCTGACATTTCGTGTCATCTACTGGGTACCTTATCGGTACCTGGATACCAAAATGAGTGCCTGACTACCCAAAATAGCCCATATTACTGTTACCGAGTTACTAACTTTCCATTTCACCAACCCATCCTGACTTACCATTTGGTGTTATCATTTTAGTGTCTTCCTGATATGGAATAATCAATAGATGGATAGAAATGGACAGAAAAATGGTAAACTGGCCATTGGTAAAATCATCAACAATGGAATAACAGTAACTTGGTAACATAAAACTGGTAACTCGGTAATTTGGATAACTTGCCGGGCACTATATGTGTACCGTGTAGGACCCGATCCACCCAAAACTATTCGTACACCACAGTTTTGAGAGGGATGCCCATTTTTGTGGATGACCATTTCAGCTCTTCTCCAGGAGTAAGTCAGCCAGTCCCATTACATGATGGGAGCAAGAGTGGGGAGCAGCGTGCTACTGTCATTGGGTACTTTCAGACGATACGGGGCCCTTTGGCCCCGTACCGGCACCACCGGCTTCGTTCCCCGCCGGGGTCACCCCATAATGGCACAACAGACGTGCCGGGGGGATCCCGGTGGGGAATGTGGGAGGGGCCGGGGCCGCGTGGCGCAACGTGCGGCCGCACGGCCCCGCCCCCTCCACGCACCCCGCCACCCGCCCTCCGAGGAGACGGGCGGGCGGCGGGGCCAATGCGGCCGCCGCGTCCGGCCGATCGTGCCACGGCCCGGGATCCCGCCGGGGACCCCGGGCCGTGGCACGCGGCCAGACGTTACTTTTCCTTGGCCACGGCCCGGGGTCCGTTTGACCACGCTTCCCGGGACCTTCCCCCGGCTAGCCCGGGAAGCGTGGTTCAAACGAACCCCATGTGCCGATTGACCATGGCCAACATCTGGCGCGCCGCAAACAGACGTACGGGACACGGTGACCACAGGTGGGTATTCACCGTGGTTCACCGTGTTAACGTCACCTCTGAAATCACCCATTGACTCCATATGGCAAATCTGACAAATAGACTGTCTTTCCAATGGCCAACTGAAATCCTGTCTAAGAAATATGAAAGGACAGTTGCTGCTAGGTGTCGGCTCGGCATTGTACTTCACAATTACTGATCAGAATCTCTGGCTGAACAGATTGCACAGATCCCTGATGCACTTCTTCTGATGGCTTTTTGTTTGTTTGTTCCTGTCATGGAAATTACCTGTCAGACTGGGTCTAGTAATGGGTCATAACTCACCTACGCTCGGGTATGTTGCCCTGGTGTCAATCAAAGAACTTAGGTGTGATCTGTTTTATAGAAGCAGAACCTGGATCCCTGTCTTATGTCTTATGTCAACATCCTGAATCTATGAAAATTGGCTATCAATGAGAGAGAGAATGAGCGCTCTGTTTCTCTTGACCATCAATACACAGGGGTCTTAAATCGAGATAAAATAAGCACCTTCAAAAACAGGTATACCCGTCACAATTCTGGTACCCGAATTGACTTGAAAATATTGGGTACTAATCAGTACCCAATTACAACTCAATTTAGGTACCCAGTGTCCCAGAATATCAACTTCCGGTCCTGATTTTTCAGTGTTTTGTCCCAATTTTTTGGTTTCCCGTTCTGATTTTTGGATCGGTGGCAAGAAAAATTGGTGAATCAGTAACAGAAATTACCTTAGGTGTGATCCAGTGATAGTAACTGACCAATTTTGCTACTAGAAGTTTTTAAAAATTGTCAATGGAGGAAGAGAAACAAAACCAATAAAAAAACTTAATAACTCAGAGCATACACCTGTATTTCCAACACCTCCCTCCAAGTTCCTTTTGCTTCAATCCCTTCAACTGCTGACACTCCACAAATGTAATACAGTCTTCTCATCTGACCAGTGCTACAGGGAAGGTCTGTTTGTTGGAAGGGTGGAAACATATCTCCCAATATTTCCAGCATCCAAAGCCCCACTCCTTCAGCAAATAAGTTCCACTCCTCCATGAATAAGCCCTGCCCCTCTGCACGCACGTGTGCACACAACTACCAACATTCCAAGTTTATAAAGAGGGACAGAAACTCTCCTGCTTGTCATTCCACCTTGTTGTTGTTGGGTTTTTTTGGGGGGTGGGGTCATTCCATTATCTCCCCATTGTCCTCTCAAGTATTTTAATTTCCTGGGAGGCAACCAGGAAAGAGGTGCCTGAAGCTTGAATACTGGTCTTTTGTCTCTCTCACCAGAAAGAGAGATTTTGACCCCTGCAGTCTGAGAAACAATGGGATTCAGCGCCCAAAGAGGGACTGTACCTCCTAAACAAAGACTTCTTGGCGAATGTGGAGTCATGATGCAGAACTAGGAGCCAAGCAGTCCAGAATCTATCCCAGATTGTAGGGGTGGGAATATCGGTATTGGATAAATCCGATACACCTGATAATTGGGTGTATCAGATTAATCTGACAAATCAGATATTACCTGTACCGGCATACCGGTTCTTTAACACTGGGAGCTTTACCATTTTTTTTACATAGCGGCCATTGAAATAAACGGCCGCAATGTAAAAAAACCAGTAAAACGCCCAATGTTAAAGATCCAGTATGCAGATACCGGTAAATCCGATACCGGGGAGATCTGATATCGGTAAATCCGCTATCCGGTATTCTCCCCAGTGTCCCACCCCTACCAGATTGTATTACTTCCAGTGTTATAATAGTCATATTATTTAACTCTTCCATGCCCTAGCTGTCCCATCCTACTAGGGATATGGTGTGATGATTCATTCATGTTTGTGATATTTTTTACAATCCTCAGGATAGAAAGTGTAAAGTCAGAGAGGGAAGCCCAGATACTTTTTGCAAAAAAGGTTTCAAGCGAGAGCTGTTTCCAAACTCACAATGCTGTAGCAACCTATAGCGAGAGTGGCTGAGAGCCAGTAATGCCTAGCGGATAAAGTATGGGACCTGGAAGACCAGTGTTCAAATCTGGTTTTAGCCGTGAACTGACAGTTGCACTGGTAAAGTCACTCTCAGCCTCAGTTTTCCATCTGAAAATGGGAATAATAATGACCTGCCTCACATGGTTGTTGTGAGTATGAACTAGATAAGGATTGTAAACCACTTTAAACATTGAATCTGCTATAGAAATAATAAATAACAATCCACCGAGTATGAATGAATCTGTTATAGCCCAGCACCTTGAAACCTTGCTGTGAAGACTCATGCTTTTAGCTGTTGAGCTTCCTAGTTTGATCAATGGGATAGTGGTCTGGTAACAGGCTTTGTGTGAATCTGCACTGGAGACATGAAGCTTTTGTGGCTGTAGCAGAGTGACCTTCAGTGTAGATGGGGGTGAACCATGATTTGCAACAGATGATAAGCTCCGTTGCATTGACACAAGGAAGATCTTTTTCTCTATACCTAGGGTCTGTGTTGTTGAAGCTACTCTGTGTTTGAAGTCAAGGTGAATCCCTAATGTAATCAAGGGCCTTTGTGTGGGCGTGATTTCCTTTGCTGGAGTTGCAAATTCTATAAGTGCCTCTGAGTGAGCGTTTCTGGATTCAGTTGGCAAATTTCAGTGCTTTTAGTTTTTGCTTATGTTCAAGTTCAAGTTTATTTATTTGTGGCGTATCCGTTGGACATAGCCATAAAATAAGAGTGCACAATTTAAAATAGTATAATAACACATAAGAAGGAGAATAAAAATAATCTATAATAGCCTTAAAACTAAAATCTCATTGTATTACCAAATACCACTCGATTTACTTAGAACAAATCCTCAATTAGTAAACTAAAATGTACCCACCCTTTAATTACCCTCCTAAGAGGCAATCAAAAAAAAAAAGAGTTCCAGAATCACATTTAAACCTAAGGGCTATTTCCATACGCAAACACATACTAGAGAAATAACCTCAGCCGAAAAAGAAACGGCTGCTCAATTATTCAATATGGAAAAATCACTTCTCGGTCCAATCATCTTTTATATCGCAAAAGTGGGCAAAGCTAAACACCATACATCATCAACAAAACATTATAATTTACAATTCTAGAGAGGTTTACCACCACATAATCTTTGCAACCAACTCCTTACTATAATCGTAAATATACCCCCCAAACACAATAAAACCCATCAAATAGTTCAGGAAGAAATGAATCGAAAGTACTCCAAAAGCAAAGATCCTCGGGGGCCACGACTTCATCAGAAGTCGTCCATTTGTCCATAATATCCAATCCAAAAGATGCCATCGATCAGGATCATCAATATAGTCCACTGTCGCGGGGTTCCAGCAGATATCACATCTTGTCCATCCAGATCAAAAGTCCCGCAAGGATATTTCCAGCCCAGAATACTTCCGGTCAGAACCTTCTGTGTCATATGGGACCTCATAGCCAATTCATACATAGCAATATATCCCAAGTAGATGTAAATATAATACAGACCTTAATGCGATATAAACACCAGCTTCATACAACAATCCCCTCAACCAAGGAGATACATCAGAATTGCAAAAGATTCCTCCTAAGATCAAAAGCCTGCACTAAAAAATTAGTGGTTGAATGGAAACTTCAGCAGAATAGTCCTCTAAAAGGTATTTCCCCAGCTCGAAGGTGGATCTCCCCAGCCACCTCAGAAGGTGTCGGGCCAACCAATATACCCTTAATTTAATATAAAGCCTACATTCGATCAGTATGTGGCCCACAGACTCCACCTGCTCATGGTCAAATGGACAAAGTCGCCCTGAAAAAGGCTCTGCTGACAAACGCCCCTCCAATAATTTGGAGGGCAGAGCATTTACTCTTGCCAGAAAAAATAAATGCCACTTCCTATATGCGATAAGTCCTTGGAGATACCTAGCCGCAGTCCCTTCCTGCTGTGAATTCCCTTCCCATTCAAAGGCCTCAGGATGTATAGTTCATTCTCACCTCTCTTAGTGCCGTCCCACGCGGCCAGTCAGTTTCGATTTTTAGTTCTCATGCCGTGGGGTGCAGGTTCCCAACCCATTGGTTTAAAGAGACTGACAGCAGCCCCTGGGGTGACCTTTCTGGGTAAAGGCTCCACTCCAGCCCCACTTGTGGTGCTCCAGAACATCCCAAAACCATGCCAATGGAGCGGGTTGCCCAGATCTGGGGCACCGGCCGGACGTGGGGCTGCGGTCTGTCTGCTCAGTGGACGGCTGCTGAAGCTCCGCTCTCAACCGGCGGTTGCCCTGGGCAAGCCCAGAGAGTTGCAGGTGGCAGCCTAGAGTATTAGAAAATCTTCCCACAACTCTAGGGAGTGGGGAAGAGAGTGGCACCATGTGGGTGGATTATGGGCTGCAGCAGCTGCTGGGTCCTTTTAAAATGGACCCAGACGGGGCTAGATGCACCGGGACGGCGCTGCACCCATAGAACAGCTCTGGCCTATACCATGACCATCAGGAAGACACCTCATGTGTCAGGATCCCAGGGAGTCATGAGCCCAAGTGACGTTTGTTACACTTTGCATATCTTTGTTTCTGTCTGGGGTCATGAGATCATATTCATAGTCTCCAAATGGGGTCAAACAGATACAAAATTTGAGAACCACTGCATGAGGATATTTGGTTGTGGGGTAGGGAGAGAGGCATATTTAAACAGAACAGAATTGTAGCTCTCTTTGCAGCCTTGATCATGATCCATGAACCACTTACTCCAGAGTATTTCCATTGAAGCCAAACCCAACGGAGGAGGAGGAGGAGGAGGAGGAGGAGGAGGAAAACAGGTTTCCACAGGATCTGAATTAAGGGGCTGAGGGTTGGGAGAGCTCTGGAAAGACCAAGTGTGAATTAAGGACACCGAGTCCGAATCAATGGACTTGGTATTGGGAGAGCTCTGGAAAGCCCACAGGTGGGGGTGTCAGGAGAGCCCACATGGGTTCAATGGGACTACTCGGAATAAGTGGTATATAGTAGGGCTGGAACTCAATCTCAATTAATTTTTTTAATTCTCACCAAGACTCCTGTTTCTTGATTCATTTTTGCAAGAATCAGTAATCGAGAAAATTCTGGTTCTCAACACTTTCTTGGTCAAGATTTTTTGTCAATATACCGTTTCTGTTTACTGTGTACTGCATTCATCCCAGTAATGCGCATGCGCCACAGCCACAGCAGCCATTTTACACATGTGCATTACCGGGGAGAACACAGTAAACGTAAATGGTATATCAAGGAAAAAAATCTCAACCGAGATATCGAACCATTATCGAGATCATCCCAATATCTTGATAACAGTTCTCCATTCTCATGATATTTTCATGAGAAAGAAATTGATTCTCGTTTCAGCCCTAGCTTATGGATTGCAACCTTAAAGAAAAGCATAAAATTAGTGGGGACATTCCTCCGGCAACCTATTGTTTTTATGCTACCCCAGTGCCAAAACGTCAGGGCTCGAACATGCCTGCTAGTATCTCTTTACCGAAATATAGGGCAGAGTTGTTTGGCTTGTTCTCTGCAGATGCTGCATACATTTAATCCACCTTGCAAGACATACATGCAGCAAGGGTATTATTTTCCTGTCTGGGCAGAAAGTGGTGAGTGAGACAGGTGTCCCCTCCACCGCTGAACAGATTAGATGCTGACAGA
Organism: Sphenodon punctatus; assembly: GCA_003113815.1. NCBI lineage: Eukaryota > Metazoa > Chordata > Lepidosauria > Sphenodontia > Sphenodontidae > Sphenodon > Sphenodon punctatus. The sequence goes on along the minus strand of QEPC01009472.1, from coordinate 18,184,646 downwards.
GAGGGCTGAGCAAATGGTGTGGAGAACGGGACTTACCCTCGGCAGGCAGTAAGCGCGGCAATCAAGGGGAAGAGCTGTGCTGCTGTGCTGAGCCGGATTTATCCCCACCCCAACCCCTTTCATGTCTTTTCTTGTTTCAGAGCCTTCCGTCTTGAATGTGTGGTGCCAGCGACTGTCTGCTTTTTAGGAGGAGGAGGTGGTTATGCTCTTCAGATGTGTTTATTTCTGCTTTTGATCGATTTTTCCCCCAAGGCTTCCTGTGTCCCCTTTCTTCAGTCTCCTCCCTTTTGCTAATAAGCAGCCGGCACAGATATACGTCCTCCCCAGCTCTGGCACTGGAATAGGACTTGGCAGCATTTGCTAAGGACATGGGTGCAGGAACGCTTTCGCAAAGCCCTGAGTGCCACGTTTAGTGCTTGTCCCTCAAGATCTGCTCTGTGCATCCACGCAAGTAGAGTTGGAAGGAACAAATAGTGGATTTTGTATTTGCGGCAGGGGCATAGCTACTGTGGAGTCAGGGGACTCAGCTGAGCCCAGGCCATAGCCTTTGGGGGATGAGAGGGGATTTGCAAGTGGCCTGAACATGGGTTGGAACTTTTTGAGTGCGTGGAGGAGGAAGCAGGGCCAACACTCTGTCCCCACCCACTCTGAAAATCTCCTAGTGGCGTCCAGGCCACTTGCAAAAATCCCACCGGGAAGAAAGTCTCCAGTGATGGGTTGCAATAGGGCTCCTGGCTGAGGCCCTGTAGAATGGTGGCAGCCTGACGTGGGGACTCCTTACACATCTTTCTGCTAGATCCTAGGTTTCCAAACTGAGGAGCAGCCCCCCAGGAATACATGGAAGATGTTCTGGAAGGCAGGAGAAGGACCCTAGCTGGCAAACCCCTAACTCCACACTCCCTCTGAGCTAGAGGAAATCTCCAAAATAATGGGGGCGATCAAGTGTAGACTGAATTTTGATCCTGGGGAAAACTAGGACCTAATATCAGGATCTTATTACTTTGGTTCTCTTGTACCTGACTGCTCCACTAGGAGAGAAACCCTTTTCTTATGAAATTTCAATAAAGTCCAAGACTCAAATCTTAGTTATTTTGCTTTAGGCCTTTAATACATGGCCAGGGGTGGGGGTGTTTCGGTGCGGTGGGTGGAGGTGGGGGTGTGCCCATTTACATGGACACACACACAGCTACACCCATCTCCACACACGGAGCCTCCTCCATTTTGTCGAATGACTCTGTGGGTGGAGGTGAATGTGCAGCATGCACAAACACCCACCGCCTGCGGTGTTTACATGGATGCACACCCATCCCCCCCACCCACCGGCGGCCATGTACACGGAATGAACCCCCCCCCCATGCATACCCGTCCGAACACCAAACAGCAGGGGGGGGGGCATCTGTGTAAAAACAGCCTAACTTAATAAGATGTAAAAGTACATTACAATAAGGATACAGAGTTTCAAAAGAGACTTAAAAGATTAAGTACAAAAGAAGGTAGTTCTTAGATCAAGATAGAAAAGTAGTTCTTTTCAAAGAACGGTGGAACAGAAGCAGGGTCCAAAGGACACTACTTACTGAACAAAGGCTTACACTTTCCCCAGGGTTTTTATAGGGTTCCTGGCATTATAAGAATGTATGACATAAAGCAGTTGGACAGCATCCAATGGTACCCATTCTGCCTTGTACATCATGATCTACAGACGCACCGAGACCTTTTACGTACTTCTTACCTAAAATAAAATAATCCATACTGCGCGTAGCTTGTATACTAGGACCAAAAGGCATGGAAGATGATCTAAGAAGACTACAAAAGGGGAGAGAGAGCGGTGTGGGGGTCAGCTACCACACAAATGTGAAATTAAAAAAAAGTGAGACTAGAGCTTAAATGGGTAGCCCATTCGTGACCCGCGGGCAGTGCCCTCAGTTTTGGACAGTCTATCAGGTGCCCAATCGGTGCCCGAGTACTGAGCTGGGCAGCCGATTACCCCAAATACCACAAATTATTACCATTACTGAGTTAGCGATTTTACCAATGGAGTTGGGTAATGGAAAACTAGAAAATCAGTACAGGTAACCGGAAAACTGGTAGTGGAAGTTGGTGCATTAGGTAGCCCGTCAGGCACTAACTGGGTACTGATTAGTATCCAGTGTTACCAGGTCAAGTCAAATAGCATTATCCTGAGTATACCCATTTTGTGGGTACCCATTTTAGCGCTAGTTGAGAGCCACTGTTTTAGATCGAACAGCGGAAGGGTTAGGATGCCGCACTCATCCTTACTTCATCCATCCCCATCCCCTACAAAGCCAGGTGTAGCTCCTCTTCTGGAGAGGGTGGCCATACCTCTCCTTTAAAAGAGGATGCTTATAAAAATTACATGGTGCAGGGCTGCACTGGAACTAATGCAGGCTTGCAATATGTATTGTTCATAAGCATCCTCTTTTAAAGGGGAGGTACGGCCACCCTACTCCTGGGTCACTCGGCATCTCCATCCCTCAGGGGTACTCTTCTCGCAGGACCAAGGTCTAACGGACCAGCAGAGAGATGAATAAGCAAGGAGCAGGGTAATCTCCTTACTCTGTGAACCTGTAAGTTACTGTAAACAGGAGGTTGCCCCTGCCTCGAAGAAGCCACAAAATCCAGACCACAAATAACACTTCAGATAGACTTTTCTCATTTTAATGCACATACCAGTCCCCACAGCGCTTTCAAGCATAGTTCTACTTGATTCCATCCTGCAGTTCCACTTGACAGCGCCTCTTGATTCAGGCCCCTCATTTCCCTTAAGGGACTGAAGACACCTATTAGTGCAGCCCCCTGGCCGGACTCCTTGACAGCCAGTTTCCCTCTTGGCTGACATCTCCTTGCCTGCCCTCCTGGCCATCCAGGTCCCAGGGTTAGGGCTTCTCCTGGGCCCCCATCAGTGGGATCTCTGGGCATGCCTTCTGCCCCTCTGGCCGAACCCTCTAGCTGCTCCTTGCTTCTCTCTGGTGGTCTAGCCCTGTGAGCGTTCCTGGCCAGCCTTATATAGCTTTAGCTAAGGCTCGGCTGACTTTCAAAGCCACACCCAGCTGGAACCACTCAGCCAATCATGATTGGCTTCCTAGTCACAAGGCCCTTAAAGAGACAGATGCACGCTGAAGCCAAGCTCACACTTTTAGGGGACTGCCCCCCAGCAGGAACATACCCTATGGGCCTAACTCTGCAGACACCTAGCAAATCCTGTTAAATTATTAATATGGTCCGAATGAATGTGTGGAGTCATAATATGAGCTACACACAATTCATAGCCTTCAAAACAGAACCTGTGTCTCCTGGGCTCTATTCTGGCTATGGGCTATCCAATTTATGTTGAAATCTGTATAGAGAGGCCAATCGTATTCTCCCTTTCCCAGACCAACGCACGCGCCAGGCCTGTACTCCCCTTGTAAGTAACATTATTATTCTGATGCAGGAATAATAACAATAAAAAGAGAACACACTTTTTTATGCGCTCCTTTGAAACGCGGCGCCAGTCTCTTTGCTGAAGGATCGCTGCTGGCTAATCTATAATTTACAAAACACACTCCAATCCATTATTTTCATATAAAAAAGAAGTGTTTTCACATGCTGCTGTTGTTTTTTTCTTTAAGGAAGAAGGTGAGGAGGTATCTTTTAAAGGTGCTTTGTTTTTTGGTTGATATTTTTGCTGGTTAATTCATTAATCAGGCCTTGCAGAGAGTGAGGCAAAGGAAGTATTATGAACCTCCTTTTTATGGATGAGGAATGGAGACACAGAAAAAGTAAGTCACTCTCTCACAATTCCCCAGGAAGTTCTTTACAGAGTTTGGAATTTAATCCGGTTCTCCTGAGTCAGAGTTTAACGCTATAACCACAAGACCTTGGTTCTGTGTGCTTTTGCTCTTTATTTGTAACACACTTTTAGAAGCACGGAAAATCTTCTTTTCTTCAGATTCTGTCTGAAGAGGAGTAAAGGGATGAGAATGCCTGTGAATTTGCTTTGTCCTCCCTACAGCGCATTCCCCACCCCAGTAAAAATGCAGTGAAATATTTCTGTCTCAAGGTCTTTGCATTGTAACTCTTCAGAGGCATCCAATAGCTGCAGTCACACAATGGTTGAGAACATCTTTAGAGAAATGTTGATCTTCAGTGGAAAAAGTTAATCCAGTGGTTGAGGATTCATTGGCTGGCTGATTGGCTCAGCACCACGGACAGAGGCCTCAGCTGAAGACAAAGGGCATTTTCACACAAAATGTGTACTCATAGTTTGGGTCATTTTTCCCGATGTGCATCACTACGCACTTGTCCGCATTAAATCTCATCTGCCATTTAGATGCCCAGGCACCCAGTCTCATAAGATCCTGTTGCAGTTCTTCACAGTCTGCTCGTGTTTTAACTACCTTAAATAACTTGGTGTCATCTGCAAATATGATCACCTAACTCTTAACGCCCTTTTCCAGATCATTAATTAATACATTAAACAGCACCGGTTCCAATACAGATTCCTGGGGCACACCACTTTTTGCATCTCTTCATTGTGAAAACTGACCATTCAGTCCTACTCTTTGCTTCCTATCCTTTAACCAGTTACCGATCCATAGTAAGACACTACCTCCTATCCCATGACTTTTTAATTTTCTCAAGAGTCTTTTATGTGGGACCTTATCAAATGCTTTCTGGAAATCCAGGTACACTATATCTACCAGGTCTCCCTTATCCACATGCCTATTTACTCCCTCAAAGAATTCTAACCGATTAGTGAGGCATGACTTACCTTTGCTAAATTCATGTTGACTCTTCCCCATTAAGCCATGTTTATCATCATGATTGCACAGTGATTCTATTCTTAATGATAGTTTACACCATTTTGCTTGGCACAGATGTCAAGCTTACTAGTCTGCAGTTTCCAGGATCACCTCTGAATCCCTTTTTAAATATCGGGGTTACATTTGCCACCCTGCAGTCCTCAGCTACAATGGCAGATGTTAGTGATAGGTTGCAAATTACTAACAGTAGGTCCGCAATTTCATATTTGAGTTCCTTCAGAACTCTGGGGTGAATGCCATCTGGTCCTGGTGATTTGTTAGTCTTTAGTTTGTCAATTTGCTCTAGAACCTCCTCCAGAGTCACGTTGATTTGTGACAGCTCTTCCAATTCATCACCTACAAAGCAAGGCAAGACACTCTCCACGCACTACCCACCCACCCCCACCCACTATACATGTTGCAGGGCTGCAGTGTTGCCCTATGGGTGCCCTGTAACATGTATAGTGGATGGGTGGTGGGTGGGTAGTGGGTGGAGAGTGTCTTATGTGAAAATGCCCTAAGATGAATATGGATGTCTTTAGACATAATGTCAATGGGTGTCTGAATGTGTGTTTTGACCTTGATATGAACACTGGTTTGGCCCCGTGTTCACCATGTGGTGCTGCTTAGACACACAACCCATGTGGCGCTGCTTAGACACACAATCTTGGGGCAAATCAGTGTTTTGCTCACCACCCAATCTCAGCATGCAAGTGCTGCTGCCTCATTCCCCGTGTTGTACCTGCTAACATGCTACATCATCGGCGGCTCCCCCTGCAGGAAGTTTGGGGCAGTGCCCCCCCAAAGCACTGCAGGGCACACCGCCGGGACTTAATCTGGTTTAAAAACAAAAAAACAAAAACCTGTGCCACTTATGACAGCTACGGCAGCCTCTAAGCTGAGGCTGCTGTAGCTGTCACTGTTGCAACATCTCCCTGGGACAGGGGAGTGAGTCCCCGAAGGGACAAAAAGGCTCAGCTGCTCAGCCGCCCACAGCGTTTTCCTATGGAAAACGCAATTTGGGCGGCTGAACTTCTCCATCCACAGCACGCATGGGACGTGCTGTGGCAGGAAGGGCAAAGCCTTTCCATTGCGTTCAATGGGCACAATGGAAGATCTCGCCAGGGCGGTCGCGCTGACAGCCCTGGCGAGATAGCTGGGAGGGGACTGAGGCAGGGAGGAGCGCACAGAGCATGCATGCACGCTCCTCCCTGCCTCAGTCTGAAAGCGTCATGCACCTCTTCGTTCCCTCTGCCACGTGCGCTGCCTGCTGCCATTTCTGCTCAGTGCTCCCCCCCCATCCACCGCTGGGGGGGGGGGAAGGGAGCAGCAAGGCAGCAGCAAGCACTGGTGGACAGTAGTTGTTTTTAGTTTATTTTTAAATTGCCCGTGAGTCCCTGGCTCCATGGGGACACGTGGGCAATTAAAAAAAACAAAACAAAAAACCCCACTCCCCTCCACATAGCCTGGGACCGGCGTGAGCCGCGCGAGGACTCCTGGTCCTGGAGCAGTCAGCAGAGCAGCAGCAGGTAAGGCTGACTGATCCAATGGGGGGGTGGGGGGGAGGGGGCTGCTTCCCCCCCTGCATCCTCCCTCCCTTAGGCTGCTTTCCCCCACCCCCACCTTTCCCTTAGGCTGCTTCCCCCCTCCCACCCCTTTGCATCCTTCCCCTAAGCTTCCCCCCCTGCATCCTTCCCCTAGGCTGTGTTCCCCCCCACCACCCTGCATCCTTCCCCTAGGCTGCTTCCCCACCCCCCACCGTGCATCCTTCCCCTAGGCTGAAAACACAGGCAAAACCCAACAGCAAGGATTTCCCGGGGTTAACATCGGATGGAAGAAAACACAGTCTACTGCTGGAAATGTTGTGGTTTTGGGTTTATGCATTATTTATTTTAAGCTTGATGTGCATGTAGACTGTGTTTTCTTCCATCCGATGTTAACCCTGGGAACTCCTCGCTGCTGGGTTATGCCATGCCACTGGCCTACCATCCCCCTGGCTCCGCCTACCATCCCCTGGGCTCCACCCCTAGGCTGCTTTGCCGCGGGCGGGCCAGCCCGGCCTTACTGTCCCAGTGCCCCTTCAACATAAAAACCCACCAGCCACCCCTGCGCTACATGATATCATTACACAAAACGTTGGCCACGTGTTCAGCCAAAACACGCAAACTGTCCTTGTGATGCAATGGTGTTCACATTGTGTGTTCAACGGGTGTCCAAATTGGTGTTAAACCACTAATCTGACACTGAAGCAATTAAATTGAGAAAAATTCAGTTACAATCCAGTCCCTTTAATTGGCTCGGAGTAACAGGGGTCCTGCCACAGCAAACAAGGATTACCAGGCCCACTGTGCTGAGGCAGATGGAGCCTGGTCCAGTAGTAGGCACTGGAGCCTGGGAATGGTGACTGGTTATGGTCAACCTAGAAATGGAGGCTGTAAAGCAGCCCATCCAACCCCAATTATGCCTCCAGAGGGAGGGAACACACCATTGCGTTCTTGCCTTCGGTGTTACTGACACTTGTACTCCAGCAAGTGGAGTACTTGCTGGAGTACTCCAGTAAGTGGATTCCTTCAAAAGAAGGCAAAGGTTCTGTTTCTTTCTTTCTTGCATTGGTTTTACATAGCGTTGATCCCCCTCCCCACCCCCCAAAATTGGTTAACCTGTCAAATCTATACTACTCAAACCAGAAATGGCATTTAGGGTAATAATAATTGATACCTGTATGTGCTCTGTCATGTATCCGTTTGGGTTATTCCACATTAGTGTTTTATTTTTGCAGTGGGTGTCCTTAGACATAACGTCAACGGGTGTCTGAATGTGTGTTTTGACCTTGATATGAACACTGGTTTGGCCCTGTGTTCACCATGTGGCGCTGCGTAGACACACAACCCATCTTGGGGCAAATCAGTGTTTTGCTCGCCACCCGATCTCAGCACGCCAGCGCTGCTGCCTCATTCCCTGTGTTGTACCTGCTAAAACGCTACGCGATATCATTAGATACGTTCACCACATGTTCGGCCAGAATATGTAAATTGTCCTTGTGATGCAATGGTGTTCACATCACATGTTCAATGGGTGGCCAGATTGGTGTTGGGATTGTTAGGGTGCGTATACGCAATGGTCAAACATGTGCTTAGGAGTTTTGACACCGATATTGGTTCTATCTAAAGACACCCTAAGAGTGCTGGTAGAATTATGTTAAAGGGGCTGGGTGCTGGAGAGCCACTTCACCCCGCCCCTTTCTGAAATGACCACACCTCTTTCTGGGCATCATCACATCATAGTCACATCAGAAAGGGGTGGGGGTGGGGGGCAATAGAGGACCACACGCCTTTCTGGTGTAGCCACAACTCTTTTTGAGTGTCTTGATGTCAAGACACTTGGAAGTGGCTGGGCCAGTGTCACCCACGGTGCAGCCAGCCACTGCGGGAGGAGAACCCCAAGTCCCCGGACTTGGAAATTGGCCCCTCCCCCCGCTGCGATGCACGCCGTGGCGCCAGAGATGCCGACAGAGTGTCTGGTTGCTGAGGCAACCTGCTCTGGCACCGACAGTGCAGAGTGGCAATCTTCGACTTCCCTGGTCAACGCCCGGGCCAGTGCGGCACTCCGCACAGCTCCGGGCTCACAAGGGGGTGGGGCCTGAACCATAAAACCCACCGCTGGGAGATTCTCAGTGCCGGTAATCAGAGCTGAGAGACTGGCCAAAGCTAAGTATACCTTGTTTGTCTTGCTATAGTATTGCCTAGATTGTGTTTGTTTGTATCCCTTGTGTTCCCTCCCCTTAGCGTGAGTGTGGGTGATAGCGAGTGTGGGTGAATGGAGTGTTTCAGCCCTTCCCTCCCCCGGGGTTTCTATCCTCCCCTGGCAAGTATGAAAGCCCTCCCCCGTGCCCCCCTTGTCCATGGCCCTGCTACCCCAATCTCCCACACTGCACGCACCTGCCCTCTTCCTTCCCTGTCGTGCAACAGTGGGTGCGTGGCGGGACTGTGGCAGGCTTGGGGGCCATACTCCCCGCTACCAGCTTTGGGCCCTATAATGATAGAAGCCTGGTGGTCTCTTTGAGATCCATAGGGCTACCATTCTAGCTCAGAGGTTCCTAAACTATAGTTATCAGTGGGATCAACAATCTGTGGATGGGATCATAATCCAGGTTGGTAATGAATACATGTTGCATGTTTTCATTGCTGCCTGGGCTCAGGATTATATTTTAAACTCAAAATGGGGTCATGGAGGCAACATTTTGGGAAACATGATTTGAGCTCTAGGTAAAATTTCCCCCCTATCCAGTGTGTCAGGATAACCTAAGTCACAAGTTCATTGGGTAATGAGAGACAAGAGAGTTGAGTTCTGTGTTGTAGGCTGGGAAATGTGTATTCTTCAGACTCAGGTCAGGGAAAAGATGACTGAGGGCCCCCGGAGGGGAGATGTGATAGAAGTTTACAAAATCATGAGTGGTATGGAATAAGTAAATAGAGAGTTTTTATTTACCCTTTCTCAAAATAATAAAACTAGAGGCTGCCTTATTAAATTGACTGGCATTAAGTTCAAAACAAATAAAAGGACTTTTTTCACTCTGTGAAATTAACCTGTGGAAAATGTTGAGAAGGCCATAGCTATCATAAATAACTAATACTTAATAATTAATACATTTTATTTGTATACTGCCCCCTGCCATCAAATGTCACTTGAAACACTTTATAAAAACAAATTCAAACTATGTAAAATCCATTTTGTAAAATTTAAAAAGAGGAAGGAAAAGAGGGAGGACATAAGACATTAAGGGGAAACAGCAGTGAACTCTAAAACCACCTGGAGAATTAAAAAAAAAGGTTCAGTCGCTTTTTGAAGCTGACGAGGGGAAAACGAAGATGAACGTCTGAAGGAAGCGAGTTCCGTACTGGGGGCCCGCCCCAGCAAAGGCCCAGTCACTTACCAACTCAAGGCAGAATGGTGGGATTCCCAAACAGCAGGTGGTTTCTGAGTGCAAATAACCATCGGACCAGGGCAAGGCTCCAGGAGCAGGTCTTGAATATAGCCAGGGCCTATGTGATTCAGGGCCCTGAAAACCAACAGCACAATTTTAAATTGAATCCACTGCTCTATAGGCAGCCAAAATGGAGAACGCAGTGTGGGCATAATATGGCCCCAAACTAGTAAGAGCTATGCCGCTGCATTTTAAAGAAGTTGCCAGCAACAGAGAAGCACCACTGGAAGTCCATAAAAGAGGGAGTAACAAAAATCAAACCTTGTGGTCCCTAGGGCATGGGTCGCTGTGACAAGGGCAGCCTGGGATGAATAAGGGCATAACTTACCCAAATTGCATAACTGAAGAAAGCCTCTCCAAACACCATCCGATACCTGAGTTTTCATGGACAGAGGATGGTTGAAAATGATGTTCACATTCTTTACCCAGCCCACCCTCTTCCCCCATATTCCCACAATGTGCAGGGGCCTGCGGGAGGCCCTTAGATAAGTTCTTAGATGCTAGGCTCATAAATGGCTATTAGTCAAGTTGTTCATGGGACGTAACCTTACTGTTGGGAACTGGGAGGAAGTAGCAGGAAAAAAAGGCCCTTTTTACACAGGCAGCACCTATGCTAGAACACCCTAGGTGTAAATCCCGCGTGGGTGGGCGTTTGTGCTCCCGCGCACATGCATCCCCATGCACGGAGGCACCGGAAAAAACGGAGGTGCCTCCGTGCGTGGGGATGGGTGTGTGCCCCGTAAGAACCCTCCCCTCACCCATCGCACCTGGGCTGTGGTGCACCCCCACCCCCATGCAGCTGCGGCCCATGTAGAAAGGGCCAAACTAGCACACTATTGTGACCTGTTGTGCATTTTTCAGAAGCAAGTGAAGCTGGATTGGATGGATCCTTGTTCTGGCCCAGGATGACACCCTTATGCTCGTATTCTGGCCTGGTGTAAATTCATTTGACCCATAGTCGCCCTCTTATAGGTCCACTGTCCCCATATCTGCATGTCTCTGAATCTCACTAGCATAGATACTTACAGAAAGGATTTCTCTTTTTAGCTCCTGATACCTCATGGAAATGAGTGTGAAACATTCGTTTTGCCAACATTTGCTGCACAAAGCCTCCATAGGAAAGATAATCTCCTAACCAGTCAGGAAGCAGAAACAATGTGTATTTATTTGGATGTATACATCTTGTAATAAAAGCACGCCCACCCAACATGCTGAGTGCCCTTGACAACTTTTTTTTAAAACAAAACAAAACAAAATCAAAACAGCATGTGACTTTTGTGACCAATCACAGTGGGACGACACAGCTTGAAAAACAAGCTTTAACCTAAGCATAATAATCCCTGGAAGCTTTTGTGTGAGTAATTTCCAAGAATGAATAAATGAGCTCAGCTCCGTTTGGTGACAATGCAAAGCACAACAAAAGGCAAGATTCGCGGAATTAATCACTAGCTGAAAACTGTGTACTTAACTCTAAAACTCGATACTCCTGGCTTGGATTCTGATAATACTAATCCACTTGATTCCACATTTACAGAGGAGAAGCCCCATGAAATTCATTGGGTCTACTCAAGTGCATGTTTCTTTGCAGGATCAGGGCCATGGCATTTAACAAAATAGGGGGAATTTGAGTAAAAGCCAGCATGGGTTTCAAAATCAGGTCTGGACCCGACCTGAGACCAGGACCCAATTGGACTCTTCCACACCTGGGCCTGATCTCTAACGGAGACACCACCGTCATTTAGTGCCATGATGTCATAAGAACATAAATAGTGCCATACTGGCTCAGACCAATGGCCCATGGAGCCCAGAATCCTGTCTCAGATAGTGGCCAATCTCGGTCACTTGGGAGAAGTACCCAACAGGTCTCAATGTGCGAACAGAACAGAGTTCAGAAATTCAGTTCAGTTCCAAAATCGAGTTCGATTAGAAAGTTCGGTTCGGTCAACTGAACTATTCGAGTTCGGTCGAATTCCGAACTTCCAAACCGAGTTCGTACATTCAAACCCGTTTTTTTTGGCCTTCCGAACTGGTTCGGATTCGACCGAACAGTTTGGTCGAATTCGAGTTCGGTTCGAAGGTTCGGTTCAGTCGACCGAACTATTCGAGTTCGGTCTGACCTCCGAACTTCTGAACCACATTCGCACATCCCTAATGGGCAATTCGTTCCCTGTTGTTCTCTTCTAGATCCCAACAGTAAGAAGTTACGTCCCCTAAACCTACTTGGCTAATAGCCACTAGTGGATCTACTCTCCAAGAACTTGTCCAATCCTTTTTTAAACCCAACTATACTACTGGCCTTGACCACATCCTCTGGCAACACATTCCACAAGTTAATTGTGTAGTGAGCAAAAAAATACTTTTATTTATTTAAATAGCAGAAGTGGGACCTTATCAGGAAAGGAACAAGGGAGAAGAAGACCTTAAACATGCCCCTTTCTGTATGTAGCCTGCTCGTCATGGAATACTGTGACATCATGGCATTGGGCGTGCGCACGTCAGGAGTGTGGCTACCACAGAGTGAGGGGACTCAGTTGAGCCTGGGTCCTGGACTCTGGGGAGAGGCTCTGCAAGCAGCCTGAGCACCGGTAGAAATTTTTCAGAGTGGGCAGGGGAGGGTGTGGGGCAAACACTCTGCTCCAGCCTCATACCCACTCTGAACATTTTCTAGTGGTGCTCTGGCCTCTGGTGGGGGCACCACCAAACAGAAAGTTTTTGAAGTGAGGAGGGGTGGCGTGTTGACCCCCTGACTCCTAAACCTTCCTTCCTGGTGGGGCAACTGTTACTCCAGAAGGCATCACTGGGAGCCAGGGCATCACCACAGCCTTTAAGAGGGCTGGCTAGAAGCCTTGGAAGGCTGCCACATATGAGACATGAGACCAGGAACACCATAGTCTTGCTATGCCACTGGGGCATGTTAGGAAAGGGCAGGGTTAAGCACTATTCCTGACTTTCCTCCACCCCTACAGAGTGCTGTGATGTCATGGCGTTGTGTAGAAGCAGGACCTCTTGTTTGAGTGTGAAGAGCTTGGGTGGGGAGGGACAGCTCTTGAACCAAACCTGACAGGATGACTTGGGTCCCTCTGGGCTCGGTCTAAGCATGCAGGGGTCTAAAATAGAATTCTTTTGCTGGGCAGGTTATAGTTAAATATTTTTGAGATAGAGAAAGAAATTCCCTACGGTTACCCAAAATTTCTGTGTGTTATGATGGGAATTGGCTAATTAATTGCAGACGTGATAAATTATTGCCACATAGAACAATATATATTCAGGAAGTCTACTGTCACATTAAAAAGACGAGTCTCTTGACTCTCTGGAAAATCTGTCTTACAGAGCGGCGGGGTAGTAGAAACTGGGGTGCCGACGGGTTTTGAGTTTGTGGGTGACACATGCACAAATGGGGATCAGACCTGGTGCCTGGACCTGGTGAAATGCAACGTCAGGACGGTGTTGTTAAGAACCTTGCGATTGTAGCTTTCAGGCTGAGTCGCTTTGAATTCTAGGAGCTTCCTGAGGAGGTGAGAAGCAGGCCCTAGGGAGGAACACATGACTGGAGAGCATTAAGCAGATCAAAACTGATAATGAATGCTGCTGTTATAGTACCTGTCACAACTCCTCAGGAGACATTGCGCAGGGAGGGAGAGAAAAACCCCTTTTATTTTTTAGGAGGAAAAAACCTGCCTGTACACAAGCAGGGCCCGATTTTAGACTTTGTGGGCAAGAATAAAATGCGGAGCCCCCGGCGGTGGTTGCCACCAGAATTGCAGCCCCCCCTCCTCCCTCCCCAGAAGTGGGACCCAGTGTGGACGCCCCGGGACGCCCTGTGGTAAGGCCAGCCCTGTACACAGGGCCCTTCTGCAGGCATGTGAGAAGTCAGACGGGCCCTATTGTGGCCCAAAAGCTTTCATACTTTCATCCCCAGATGTTGGTCTTTGCCTCTTACATTTGAAACCAACTTGTCACCCACACTCTATAGCGGAGACGGACAAAGCTCCCAGCACTAAGGCCCTTTTTACACAGACACTCTAACACCGATAGAATGGGTGTTCCATTTTGTTCTACGTGGTACAGGGGAACACTGCGGCCCTGCAACATGGGCCCTTTTCACACGAGATGCCTCCACCCAGTTTCATTGGGTGGAGATGGGTGGAGGCGTCTGTGTAAACCCCACTTGCGGTGGGTGTAGGTCTGTGTATGTTCCCGCACAACGCCCATCTCCACCCACCCCCCACCCACGGAGCAATCGGCAGTGGAGTCCGTTGCTCTGTGTGTGGGAGAGATGGGTGTTGTGCGGGAGCATACACACACCTACCCCCACCGCTGTTTACAAAGACGCCTCCACCCAGAGAAATGCACCCACCGCAAGTGGGGTTTACACAGACGCCTCCACCCAGCAAAACTGGGTGGAGGCATCTCGTGTGAAAAGGGCCCATGTTGCAGGGCCGCAGTGTTCCCCTGTACCACGTAGAATAAAATGGAACACCCATTTTATCGGTGTTAGAGTGTCTGTGTAAAAAAGGCCTATGACGACCCACAGGCCAAAAACCTCATGGGCAAGAGCCATGAACACACACGCACAAACCTCTTGTGATTGGCCGACAGACTCTGTGGTCCTGGCTGCTGAGATTCTGAGGAGCGGCTGGAATTCAGCTGCTGAGACCCTGGTGCAATGAAGTAGGAGGTAGAACCTCTAAAGCAGAGTGGGGTTCCGGACAAGCCTGGGCTGAGAGCCGCTCCTGAGTTACAGTCTGCCCACTCTTGCGCTATAGATTCAAGGGTTTCTTACAACCCTGATGATGATGATTGATGATTCATCATCATCATCATCATCATCATCATCATCATCATCATCATCATCATCAGTTGACTAATTACACACAATTTCTATAGCACTGGCCAAGTGGCCATGCACCTGGCACTGAGTATAGTACATGGTCTCCAAAGGAGCTAACTAAATAGACACAAAATAGAAGAACCACCTGAGGAATGCAGAGTTTAAGTGACTTGTAGGGCCAAGCCAACTCAGCTGTGTCCCAGTCCTGTGTCCTGTTCATTGGACCATAGCTACTGCTTGTCGACATTGGGTGAAAACATGTTTGAGAAACAGCAGCTTGCAGTGCATACATATGAACCTAAGTGCCATACTCAATTATACCCATGTTCCATCGAACCCAGAGTCCTGTCGCCAACAGTGGGCATTCTTAGTTGCTTTGAAGAAGTACCCAACAGGCCATACTGGAGTGATTCATTCCTTGCTGTTCACTCCTGGCTCCCGACAGTCAGAGGTTGCATTTCCCAACCTACTTTTCTAGTCTCCATTAATGGACCTGTCCTCCAAGAACTTATCCAATCCTTTTTTAAACCCAGCTAGGCTACTGCCTCTGCCTGCTTCGACCACGTCCTCTCGGAACAAGCTCCATGAGTTAATTGAGCAAATTGTTCAAAACTCCTCACATATGCACCATGTGCAGGGCACGCATAGTACATTGCGCATGCGGTGCACTCACATTCTCCACTTGCTGCACACACATTCTGTTGTGCACATATCCTGCACACACACTGCATGCATGCACCTTGGATTGAGCCCTAAACGTTTTTCAAACAGCTTGGTGTGAGCGTGGCCACACCTCAAAGCCTTAAGAGCATGAATGAGAAATAAAATAAAATACAAAATAAGGACCATTTGTATTTTGAAATACCTGTGTGGGTCTCTCATTGAAGTAGTCAAGAGGACAGGCTGCCTCCAAAACCCCATCAATCGCAGAAAGCAGGGGCTTTAAATACATGACTCCCTGCTTGCTCAGGATGCAGAAGATGGAAGAAGCTGTCTGACTCTCCCCCAGCCCAGCATAAGGTAACTGGACTTGGTTATGTCTTGTTTAAATACCATTTTGTTCGTTCAGCGCCTAATCTCTTCAACTCCCCGAACACATTGCTGCACGGCGATGTCCCCTGCATACCCATTTCCCTGAGTACGACAGTTTGATCACCCCACCACTTGGATGATAGTAATTGGCTAGATGTCTAGGTGCTCCATCACCTCCCCCGCCCCCACTCCCTCACAAGAGGATTTCAAGTGCAATTTTCACTCGCACATCAAACAGCAATTTTCCTTGCTGAAAATCACAACCTGTGAAAACTCTGTCCTAATCAAATCTATCAAGCCCCATTTAGGAGCTGGCTCCTGTCTGTTTATCAGGGAAATAGAGCTGAAATTGGCCCCTTTAATGGAATCCCAGCTGCCCACCGTAATCTCCCTGCACCAGCATTTGAATTAATGGCAGGGCCCACTGCGAGTCCGCCAAGTTAGGCACTTGTTTCTAGTTGCAGGAAATTGCAGTAATTTCTGGTTAGCGATAGTCTCAAGTGCTACTAAATATTTCCAAAGGTAGGGAGGATGGGGTGATGTGTTTTAGCGATCTCTACCCTGTAGGCAAAGGATGGCCTTGCTATCTTAGCAACGCCTTGTACAACGGATTTTAAAGAGACGTATTACAAACTCTTAGGCTCCACAAGCAGAATTCAAAATATGTGACCGGATATAGACTTGCTTGCTTGCTTGTTTATTTATTTATTTATTTTACACATTTCTACCCTGCCCCTCCTGCGAACAGCTCGGGGCGGCTTCCAACAGTAAAATACAATACATAAAAACAATTTAAAACCATCAATAATAAAAAATCATATATAAAATTACTATCAAACAAGGGCTCCATTTAACAATAAATAAGGTAGGGGAGCTAAAAAACCTTACCCCACCCTCCCCAAAGGCCTGGGCGAACAGCCAGGTTTTGCAACTTCGCCGAAATGTTAACAGGCTTGGGGCCAGGCGAGCTTCCTCCAGAAGGGAGTTCCAAAGGCGCGGCGCGGCCACCGAGAATGCCCTCTCCATTGTGGCCCCCCGCTTAACACGGGGGACCTCCAAGAAGGCACCCCCGGTGGACCGAAGGAGCCACTCTGGGGCATGGAGAGCGCGGCGGTCCCTGAGGTATGAGGGGCCCAGACCGTGAAGGGCTTTATAGATCAACACCAAAACCTTGAACCTTGTTGGCTGCAATGACAACAGCTACTGGTACACCCTTGTCAGATCCCCCAAGTTAAGCATTAAAGTAGATTAGTAGTTAGATACATGACCTTCGGACAGTATCTAGGTGCTGCAGAGAGTGGTGGTTGATATTTCAGGAGGGATGGTAGTTTTCTGCAGTTTTGCCTAGGCTGCTGGATGTACTTTCTTTCAGGTGAAAGGTAAAAAAAACAAACTCTGCCTGGAACTGGAGTCTTCCAGTGCCTGCTGTGACAAGTTTGCTGAGTACTTTGCAAATACAATCACTTGGATTCACCATGACTTCGAGTCCGCGCTTATGAAAATAGGAGAACCAGAGGTTCTGGAGGCTCTGTCTTGTCCAGTTTTGTGGGACCTGTTTCAGTGGGTGGTGCCCGCCGTTGCAGCGGATGTTCTGGGGAAGGTTAGAGCCACATTTTGTGAACTAGACCAACCCGTCCTGGCTGGTCAAGGCCAGCCAGGAGACATTGGGGTCGTTGCTGGTTGATGTTGTCAATGCCTCCCTGCAGGAGGGCAGGGTGTCAGACTGCCTCAAAGAAGTGGTGGTACTGCCCCTGCTCAAAAAAACATCACTCAACATTGGCTAGCTATCGACCAGTCTCTAACCTTCCCTTTTTAGGGAAGGTTATTGAGCGGGTGGTGGCTCAGCAGCTGCAGGAGCATCTGGACCTCATCAGTTTTCTTGATCCCTCACAGTCCGGCTTTCGTTCAGGTTATAGCACTGAGATTGCATTAGTGGCTTTGGTCAACGACCTTTGCCAGGAACTGGATCAGGGTTGTTCGACCCTGCTAATCCTATTAGATCTTTCAGCTGCATTTGATACCATTGATCATGAGATGCTGGTGACTCGCCTGCGGGACTAGGCCGGGGTGGGTGGAACTGTTCTTGAATGGTTCCACTCCTTCCTGGCTGGGAGAACACAGCGGGTGGTGATAAGGGATTGTTCATCTTCTCCCCGGGACCTCACGTGTGGAGTTCTGCAAGGCTCTATTCTATCCTCTCTCTTGTTCAATGTGTACACGCAGCCACACGACGAGCTCATGAAATGGTATGGGGTGCGGTGTCATCAGTATGCTGATGGGGGTTCGGCCCCCAGTGGTCTCTCAGGTCCGGAGTCTGGGGGTACTCCTTGATCCACAGCTTCACCTGGATCTCCAGGTTGAGGGAGTGCTTTCCGCGAATTACATCTGGTGCAACGGCTTCGGCTATATGTCTCTGACTGCGACCTGGCCACTGTCATCCATGCCTTCATCACCTCAAGATTAGACTAATATAATGCGCTCTACATGGGACTACCTTTGGTGATGGTCCAGAGACTGCAGCTGGTCCTTACGGGAACAGTTTGCCGTGAGCATTTTACACTCAGTGGTGGCGCCCAGGCTGTGGAACTCCCTTCCAGTGCAAGCGCCGGATCTTGCCTCATTTCAGCAACAATGCAAGACCTGGCTGTTCTGCCAAGCCTTTGGTGAGAGAGGTGGGTGGGGGGTAAGGGGGTAGGGAGGATAGGTTTTTATTTTTATTTATGCCTCCCTTTTATGTATTTTATATATTTTATGTATATTGTCCAAAGAGAGGAGGTGTTAAACTTAGGGTATTTTCATAGAAGATGCTACCATAGGTGGCCACGTTTTACTCCAGCGTGGCCACTCATGGTGGTGTCATGTGTACTTCTGCCCTCCAGATGTTACCATGGGCAAGAGCAGAGTTTTCCCCAGTCTGTGGCAGGGTTAACTCTGGGTTGTGAGCTGGGCTCCCTGCCAACGCACAACCCAGAGTAAGCCCTGCCACGATCCAGGGAAGCCATCCCTGGACTGGGGTAGAAAGGGACGTCATGTATGATGGCCCGCTCTACCTAACTCCAGACAGAGGCTGGAGTTTTTTGGGTGGGAACGGCGGCCTCATAGGCCACCACACCTGCCCATCAGGTAGAAGGCGGGACCACGCTAAGCAGCACTGGGGGTGGGGCTGTGCAGACCACATCTGCTCATCGCCCCCAGCCTCTCCCCAACCACCGGTACGTCGCCTCAGCGGCCGGGCCAAATCCTTCCCAGGGTGAGGGCTCTCACCCTGGGCAGGATCAAAGCATGGCGACGCCTAGCACTGTCACATTAGAAAATACCCTTAGTGTTCTGGCCAAATCATAGTAATTATAGTGGTGAACAGTTTACTCTCCAAGGTGCTCAAGGGTATCACAGTATTTCCCTATTCTCAGAGCAGGAGATAGCTACAGTGTCTCAGATGCTAGCATTATTTTTGACAATGCCTGTAGCTCATTCTGCACCTGCCCCTTTCTTTGGGTGCAGAGCTCAACTTCGCCCTCTGCTGCTGTGAGATGTTAAGTAATAGTATTGTTCCATCCCAGAGGTGGCTGCACATCACTGATGGGTAAAAAGAGATCTCCTGTGTTCTCTCTGAAATGATCCTGTGTTCCCAACATCAACATCTTCTCCATTGCAACCAGTGTGACGTCGCAGTGATGCAATGCATAGCATGAGCTGGAATCAAGAAATGTGCATATAAATTAGGGATGGGTGAACGCAGTTCGGATGTTCAGAGTTCGGACCGAATTCGGTCTGTTTGGACGTCCGAACAGAATGTCCGAACCGAACTCTCAAATGACCAAAAAGTTTGTTTGTGAGTTCAGGGGCAGGAAAAACGTCTTTTCAGGGCAAAAAAAATATTAATTTTTGGTTTCGTTTCATTTCGGTTTTGGTTTTGGTTTTGATAGTGCTATTTTTGACTGTTTGGCCAAGTTTGGCCAACCCGAACTCAGCTGAACCGAACCATCGAACCTGAACTCGGGTTTTGAACTGAACGACCGAACATCCGACCATCCGAACTGCATTCTGTTCGCCCATCCCTAATATAAATTATATACCATGGCATGCAAGTGGTATATCAAGTGACTGCATCAGCATGAGGATTGGTGTTGCATAGGATGCTGTCCTCAGTGACCTGGCTGTTTAAGATCAGCAGTATGAGAAGGCACGTGATGGGCGATTTTATTTTCTCCCCCGTTGTGACAGGCAGCTTTTCTTTCCCTGCTTTATTTGTATCTTTCTGTAACAACATGATAACTGCAAGGGCCACTGAGCAGGGGGAATTTTCTTATCAAGCTATTGACTGAGCTTTAGACATTAAAGGCCCAAACCTGCGAGATGCTGAGCAGTCAGCCCCTTGCCTGAGGCACTGCCTTTGAGTTCTGGGTGCCTGGTTCTGCCTCCTTTGCTAATGAAAGTCAACGTAAGTGTACGCAAGGCAAGAGAGCTCTGCTAATTTACACCAGCTCCTTTGCACCTTGCCCGAGGTGCTCACCTTCCAGATGAATCTGGCCCTAAGCTATATACTGTAGCAATGCTCAGTAGAATTATGAAAAGCAGAAGCTGGAGAGTGTAGCAAAGAGTTTGTGGGTGTTTTTCAATGGACAGGCTGCCCCCCATCAGCCTGCTTCACCCCTGGGTGGCGACCTGTCCGTCTAAAAGTGTCCCACCAGATGATCAGGTAGAGCAGGAGTGAAACAGGCTGCCCTGAGAGAGCCACACCACCAGCGCCCCATAACGTCCCAAAGCGGAGCAGTGGTTCGTCTGATGCACAGACCCACAGTCCTACTCCACTTCCAGCTGACCGTTGACCCACGCAACAACATAATATTGTGGACGCTCTAGTCTGTAACTATGGGGTGGGGATGGGACACCCAGCGGGAAGACCAAAGACTGGGGATTCCACCGAGTCCATCTGATCCGGACCCAGGCGGAACTGGGAGCGGGCGGATGTAGGGGTGCACCCTCAGAACAGATCCAGGGGTGGACAGCCCCACGTCCATCTGAAAACACCCTAGGTGTGTGTGTGTGTGCATGGGGTTGTGTATAGGGGGTAGGCTGGATGGTGAGTGTAGGGGAGAGAGAGAGAGAGAGATGAACATCATGTTCTGTCAGAGAATAGGAATGATGTCCCTTTACCTGATTCCTCACAAGGGTGCATGAAGTGAAAACTGCTGCACGTACCTTGCCAAATGGATTACAAACCCTCTTCACAGATATATGCACTTACCCTTGAGGTCAGGACTGGCTTGGACAAAACACTTACCCCCCCGCCTCCATTGCAAGTTCCGTTCAGGGTCTTACAGTGTGGGTGAGGGGAGCTCTCCTGCTTCCCTGGGATAAGCTGGTTGTGGAGGAGCAGAAGTTCTAAGTTGGAGCTGGCAGGGTGGGATGAAGGGACAGTGCTCCTGCTCTAATTTCTACTGAAATCAGTGGGAAGCAGAAACTCCAAAAGTAGGGCTACCATCTCTCTGGGTTTCATCCAGAGACTCCTAATTTCGACCCAGAATCTCCAGGCCCTGGGGAAAGCCTCAATTTCTCTAGGTCAACCAGGAGCACCCCTCGTAATCCATAGAAACTGGGACTTCCGGCAGCAACCACATCAGAAAGGGGGAGGGGGGTGCAGGCCATAGAAACCTTCTTACTCTCTTTCTGCGCCTATGGAGTGTGGTGAATGTCACGATGCTCTGCATGGGTAGGCTATGTCAGAAATGGGGGCTGACAGTTCCTGTGTTCCGCCCTCTCCAATAGGATCTTACCTCCTCATGGTTTTGCTCCTGGGGGGAAGTGGCAACCCTACTCAGGACTGGAGACACTATGGAGCCGTCTTCAGACCCCTTCAGCATCACACTTTGAAGGCCAATGCCATGGACAGGACACCAGCCCCATCAAATGGATAGGATGGCCTGACTGGCCAGCCTTCTCTGGCATAATTTATGCTCAAGAGCATCTATGCCACTATAAGGCAGTATAGGCCAGGAAGGGGAAGGAAATACCATATCTCTACTCCCACTGTAAGTAACTTGAACCCTATATATTCTAGAAAGCAAAATAGTAGAAGAAAATGAATGTGTGTTTGGGAAAAATGGATAAAGTTGTCAAATCTGCACCAACTGAATGGAAAATGGGGGTTCAGGTAAAAAAACAAAACCAATAACACCTGTGTTTATCCTTTCTTGAGTATCCGTTTCAGTTATTCCGATTTTTGGTTTTGGTTTTTGTTGTTGTTTGTTTGGGTTTGGTTATTTTGGTATTTTGCACATTTTGGTATTTGGGTAACATCATTTCTGCAACATTTGCCTTATTGCCCGTGTGCAGTTGCAGAAAACAATGCAACCAAATTACCAAACTAATCAAAAAATCAAAATAACTGTACCCAAAAGGCAGAAACTTGAAAAAAGTCAAACCAAAATACCTCCCAAACTGGATACTTTACACTTACCAAGCACTTGCTTTTGGTCGGAGATACCGCTCAGGTACTCAGATGGCTACATGAAAACACAAATAATATCTGCACATTATAAACCCGCTACCCATTTCAGCTCTAGTCCAATTTGCCCTTGCCCCTTGTGTGGCCATGTACACCAGTACATAATGAATTCAAAGCCCTACATAATCTATATAATGTTGGTGCTTATCTGTCCCCCATTACCACAGTCTCTGAGCACCTCATTATCCTTAATGTGTTTATCCTCACTATACCCTTCTGAAGCAGAGAGTTATTATCCCCCCGTATTATCCCCCCCGTTACAGAAAGACTAAGCAGCTGACTTGCTCAAGGTCACAAAGAAAGTAGGCAGGCAACTGAACCCACATTTCCTGAGTCTTGTCCTAGTGTTCTAATCCCTGAAGCAGCCTTCCTTCTGAGAAGGGAAGCAGTTTACCTCCGCTTTGCACAGGCATGAATCACAACACAAGCTCGCAAAGAATCCGTCCCTGTAACTGTAAATTATTCAAGCTGCAATTCTTTCAGGACAAGTCAGATTTAATGCTCTGATTCCATGGGTCCCAGTCCTGGGCGCAGTAGGATGCAGTTGCAAGCCCCTGGCTCCTGCCTGGTCCCACCCCTTCCAAGCATCATGATATCATGACACTCGGGATGGAAAGAGGTGTGGTCATGTTATAAAGGCCTCTCCTCTTTATGGCATGACCACACCTTTCCAAGGCCCTTTTTTCACTAGACCTGTCCACTTATGCCCATGCTGATCCGCTGCATGGGCATGAGTGGGCACTGCCCATGTGACCACTATGGCATGTGTATGTGTGCTCTCACGGTACACGCATCTCCACCTGTAAACCACCTATGGAGCAATTGGCCAGCTCTGTGCATGGATGTGGGTGGAGGTAGGTGTACATCCTTGTACTGCTGCTCCTCCACCACCCCCGTACCGGCGTGCACACCCTCCCCCCCACCCTTCCCCGCGGCTCGTTTAAAAAGGGCCCAAGTGTCATGACATCGCACTGCTGGTCACATAAAAAGCGGCTAAGGCAAATTGGTTCTCCCACACCATGTCCCTCCTGAAAGTAATTTGGCTGGCACCCTTGCCCTGGCCTGCTCCTGAGGAAAGCCCCTGTGGGGAAGGTCTCGATGTGATGCTCTCCTTTTAAAAACAGTACAGTGGAACCTAAAAATGAGGAGGCAACCTAATTCATGCTGGGCTCCTTGGGAAATGTTTGGAGATCATCTGCTGCAGGGAAGTATTGCCTCGTGAGCTACACTGACCTTTTTTAAAAAGGCATCACCATAATGATATGCAGGAGATGAAGGCAAGGAGGAGAAGGGGAAGAGTGAAATTATGAGCAGATATTAATAGCTGTATTAGATATTTGTCTGACCTCCTTTCACATGATCCTTTTAATGTTGACCCAAAAAGCTGATACTGCGACATTCCCTCCATCTCCTGCCTCTCTTTTTGTCAGAAGCCTTTGGTTTTGATTAGACAGAAAGCGCTTACCCATCAGCTGCAGGAGCATGAGGTCACAGGTCACACTGGGTGACTTGTTAGCCGATAAAAGTGGAACACCACTAATGATGATTCTGACAGTGGCAGCAAATGGGAATATAAGGAAGTAAATAGGTGAGATGGGTGGAGAAGAGGAAAACTACCCTCCGTGGCAGCTCAGAAAATCCCACGGGTTTGATTGCCACATCTGCCTCCTTCTGCCCAGTGAGAACCTGTAAGCCATTGGGATGTGGTTGGCCGGCACAGGAACATGGCTGAGGTGGGGACTTTCAGAAGTGGGTCTAAGCAGAGTGACTGTAGGAAGAGGATGAGGCAGGTTTAGAGCAGGTCAAGAAAGGGTAGTGGCAACAACTCCAGGAGCATGGCAGAATCCACAGTCAAAATCAGGCCATAGGATCGAAGCTTGGACTTGGTCCCATCAGGGAACTGAATCAAGGGGCAATCGAGTACACAGCAGAGTCTGGATGGGAGACCAAGGGCGGTTTTAAACGAGACGCAAATGGCGGCTGAGCCCTTTATCAGCCGCCATTGTTGCCGTTCGTCTAAAACCTCGGCGCGCACAAACGCCGGATCTCTGCCGCGTGAAGCCGACCCGGCGATCCTGCCCCTGTCAAGGTGGATCGCCGCTGTGCCGGCTTCACGCCGCACTTCCTGGTTTTTTGGCTGAGTGCGCACGTGCAGAAGGGCACGCATGCGCACAAACACGCCACGCCGTGTATGATGCTCTTCTGAACATCAGACACAGCGTTGAGAGGAAGGCGGGTGCCCGATGCCGGCACAGAACGATCCCGCTTGTGAGCGAGATCTTCTAGAACCGCCCCAAGAGGTCACGCGCCATGGAGTAAGTCCAAAAGGGTTAGAGGAAGGGCCGGGCAACAATGGAGGATGAGTACTGGCAGGTAGAAAGGGCTAGGAGTGGAGTTGTTAGGGCAGACAAGGCTGAAAGCCAGTGAGGCTAAGAGCTGGACAAGGCGGGAGACAGGCGAGGCTCAGAGCAGCCAGGAGGGTTGGGGAACATGGCAGTTGGCAAGGCTCAGAAGAAAGCTGTGAGGCTGGAGGCTAGTGGCACAGGACAGACACAGGCCTAGACATCATTCTCCCCAGCTTTTTGTTCCTACTGGGTGGAAATAAATACAGAGATCAGCCAATCGGAGAAGCTGAGAACTTAAACAAAGGTTCTGTGATTGCTCTCTGCCTCTGATCATCTTTCCAGCACTCTAATTAGGTTCCTGCACAATATCAATGCCCCACTCCACTTGGAGCTGGTTTATTCAATTATGATTGGCCTGGCTGATGGAGCCATCCGATTTGGGAAGACTCTAGGGAAGGGTCTTCTAAGCTGTGGGGCAAGGACCCTATGGGGTCACACCATATATGGATGGGTCCATGATCTCAATTGGCGTTTGATCTACTTTGCATGTCTTTGTTGCTGTCTGGGTTCATGGGATTATATTATTACTGTGGGATCGCTGATCATCATAAAACACAATTTAATATGATACAAAACAGATTTTATTACTAGAACGATACACCTTGGTTTCTATTCTTGGGAGTATTACAACTACACATACATTATCATACAATAATTCCCAGATAAAGATATCTTACGCATCCTAGGCTGGCCGGATCCTGGAGTACGCAGGCTGGTTCAGGGAAAGTCAGGAGAAGGCCCAAAGGGGTGACGGAGAGCAAAGCACTGTTCCTTGAGATCGTTGAGATGGGTGGGACAAAGACCACGACCCACACTGGGCAAAACCCTAGTGGATCCAAGCTCTATGCCAAAGACATCTTGGTTGTGCCTGTCTTTATATACAGTTCTGAGGTGATGTTTCAGCAATTGCAAGATGTCAAGTCATGATGACATCACAGACATTCCTTTGCACAACAAAAGGGTCTTTCTGGAAAGGTGGGCTGTGACGGCAGTGTCAGCAGCTTTATTTTTGATAGATTGATCTTTCCTGACCCTGGAACTGGCCTCTATCAAGACCAAAATGTTTGTGGGTGTCAGGATGCTCATCAACGTTCTTTGGTGGTTTCTAGCTTGCAGAGGTGCAAATTGGCCCACCTGATTTCAGGATGGCTTGTCTGGCACATCAGGATGTTTGTCAACAGGATGTTTCTTAAGCATGTGTGGATGTGTCAGGAACAGATATTCAAGTGTCTGGTGTCTGGATAGGCCAGGGCTCTTTCATGGCCTATAGTCCTTTTGTTAGTATGTTGCTGGAGTACATCCCTGGACCATTCCACACTTTGAATCTCTGCATTCTCTGGCCTTTTCACAGTTTCTCAGCCTACTTCTCCTCTGGGCCTATCTCTCCTTTATTCCTTTATAGTGTCCTTCTTAGAGCAGTTTTGAATACAGAGTCTGCTATCTTCATAATGCAGTTTGTAGTCTTCGAGCCTAGCTTCCTTCTATCTTCCTTTCATCATGCCAAGACAACATAAGATATTAATATAAAAACAGGTTCCATTGCTGCAATATTTAACTCTCAACATGGGGCCTCACAGGAGAAAGGTTTGGGAACTGCTGCTGTTGAGGTTTGGAACTCAACACTGCATAGGAAATGTCACCAAGCCAGAAAACTTTGAATTGAGGACTCTGAGAACAAAGGGCAGGGAAACAGTGGCAGATTGATGAGATACAGGGATATCCAAGTTGTTCCTGAGGAGATCCGGTTCCTAATTGGAAAGTCTGAACGATTTCCTTATCTGCCTGGCAGGATACCACATTCACATGTAAAGTCAGCCGTAGACTTTGTTGGCTGGAGCCTTTGAGCTCAAGAGAAGAATGGAAAGGTGTGCAAACACGGGAGGGCTTCTATTGTGCATGTGCCTGACTCAGCTCTTTCTCGCTTCCAAGAGAGGTCAAGATAGAGATGGAAAGAGCTTATTGTGATTTTAATGCAACAAGACCTTTCATGTTGAGCCCAGGCCTTTCTGTTTGCCTCCGTCACCTTTCTTCTTCATCAGTTCCATCTCCACCACACAAAAGCTCCTGACTTTCGAAACATTGACTAACTTTGCATCCCACATCTGTCCTGTATCTTTCATCAAACCCCAGGCTTCCATTCGGTGCTTATTCACCATAGCTTGGACTCACTTTCTTTTCTCCTCACCCAAAGTCTATGATGAGTTGCTGAGAGGTCTTGAAAAATGTCCCAGTTGGAAACAGTTAACTCAGAGACAAGATATTTTATTCACCCTTTTGACATCTAAGGCCAGAAATACTATGAATTCCTCTTCCAATGAAAACCTTGCATTGAGCGTGATTCTGGCATCATGATCCTGATTACGGCTGAAATAGGCAGAAATAGGCAGAAAAGAGCCTTCACACTGAAGTGGAGGTAGGTCTGAAAGTGGTCTCAGAATACCGACCTGGTCATTTTGTGCCTGCACAAAATGCCATTTATTTATTAATGTGTTTTGTTCAGACCGAGTTCTGATCAGACTGATCGAAACACCAGGATCCAACAGAATTAGAACTGGGCTCTGATTTCAGTTTCACCCCTATCTCATTCTGATTCAGCCCCCAGAGAAGTCTATGGAAAGATTCCCAAGGACTTTAGTGGGACTCATTCAAGCCACAATAGACCTAGAAACCTTCTTTTCACACTGAAGCCAGTGGTATAACCAGGATTTTACCCCAATATTATGTACAGGGACCCATGTTAAGTATGTTTTCCTCTTAAGCAGCAATGGAAAAAATGCAGTGAACGTGGGTCCCTGATTATTTGATGTCTGACGACTGTGGGGAATTGGATGAGGGCTAATCGACTGAAGCTGAATCCCAACAAGACGGAGGTGATGCTGGTGGGGATGGCGATGGAGTTAATGGTCTCCATCGTAGGGTCTGTCCTCCATTGATTTCCCAGGTACGGAGTCCGGGGGTAGTCCTCGATGTGCAGCTCCACCTGGATGTCCAGGTGGAGACTATGGCAAGGGGTGCCTTTCTCCAATTACATCTGGTACATCAGCTTAGGCCGTACGTGTCAGACTCTGACATGGCCACCATCATTCATGCTTTCATCACCTCTAGACTAGACTATGGTAACACAACCCATGGTGACGACCCGGAAGCTGCAGCTGGTGCAGAATGCGGCGGCCCATCTCCCGGTGGGACTGGGCCACCGGGAGCACATTACAGCAGTGCTCCATTCTCTGCACTGGCTGCTGATAGTCTTCCGAGCCCGATTCAAAGTGTTGGTTTTAACCTATAAAGCCCTAAACGGTCTGGACCCTGCCTATCTGCGAGACTGCCTCACTCCCCAGGTACTGGACCGGCCCCTGTGGTCATCGGGGGATGCCCTCCTTGTGGTCCCATGAGTCTTCCGGGGGGCCACGCAGGGGAGGGCGTTCTCGGTGGCCGTACTGAGGCTTTGGAACTCCCTTCCGGGGCGGGTGCGTCTGACCCCGGACCTCCCCTCCTTTCATAAAATCTGCAAGACCTGACTGTTCTGCCAGGCATTTGGCAGGGGAGATGGGTAGGGGGGCGTGGGGAGAGGGATGAGGGTGTAGTGGTGTGTTTTATAGTTTTTTTATTTTGGTTGTTGAGATACGCTGTTGTGGGCTGCCCCGAGCTCCCTGTGACAGGAGGGGCGGGATACTAAATGCTTTTAATAAATAAATAAAATGATATGCTTTACTTAATTGTATGTATGACCCCATGCAAGTGACTTGTTTGCCTCTCTGGGCCTGTACAGCATGGACTAATAATGCTGCACCTTTCCAAAGGTATGCCATGACCAGAGCTGAAAATAATATTATTCACATATTTGGGTAGCTAAACCAAATAATATCCACACTCATAACAATACTCCTTTATCCCTATAATCAGATATTTCATTTCAGTCACTCCATTTATTTTTTTCCCCTGTTTTATTTATTTTTTATGGTGATTTCAGTTTGGATAGTCAGTTATTTGATCAAATATATCTGAACCAAATGGAAAAAAACAAGTAAAAGCAGCCCAGAAAACCGAAATGAATATCCGAACAGAGCAGGGGACAAATAGTGTTTTGTATCTGCTTCATCAGGCCTCATTCAAAGTGAGCCAAACTGCTGAATACGATTCTCATTGTGGATACCCATTTTAATTCTGGGTCTTACTGAAGCAGGAAAAGATGTGTTGTAAGTATCACTGAGCTCAGCCCAGATTCCTGACATAAAACGTACTTGTCACCATGGTAAACTGAGGAACATTTAATTAAAGTTGGAGTTTAAAATTGCCCTTTTTGAGCCTCAGGTCACAAATGACATCACTTTCTGGCAAGATGACTGCCTCTGCAGTAACAAACCGTAGGGACTTAAAAACTGATGTGGTGCAAGTGTCTGAAAAGGAGGATTGCTTTCAGATATCTACTTTGATCATCTTTAAACACAACTAATTTTCAGAAAATATTGATCCCCTGTCTTTTAAAATCTGTTCCTTTCTAGGGTGTCTCCCTCTTACCAATGTGTAAACCTTTCTTAATTTTGAGCTTGGTGGCCACTGTTGACAAAGGAACTAGGAGGGAATTGTCCTGTAGTAACCAGATTATTACATAAGTGCTGTAGCATTAAAGGATAACATAAGACTGCATCTGTCTTCTAACCCCTGACAGTGCAGGTGACACAAGGATTACTTTAGGATCCAGTAACTGTAATTACACAATAATCCACAGAGAATACATAAAGACTCAGCAGTTATCTGGCAAATAACCAGCAAGGCCTGTTAATGCTCTATGTAATTAACAGGTAGTGTCATTATGACATTAACAGCAGTGTCAGATGTGCATTTGACCTATTGGTGTAGAGGGGTGACATTTTCTCAGGCCCTGATTGTGCAAATGTTCACTAGATTAACTTTATCCATGTGAGTAGTCTTGCTGATGTAACTGGGATTAGTTGTGTTCAGAGGGCCAAGCTTATGTGTAAATGTTATTGGAAGATCAGAGCCTTAGGATGCAAGAGATACAAGGGTCAGCCTCTGATACAGGACCATCTAGAGAAGAGAAAACCATCTCTGGATGCCTTCAAAATCTCCCTTTTGAAGCAAAGAAGGATCAGTATTTTCTGGTGATCTACCAAGAGACGGGGGGTATTTTCAGATGTTAGGAGTTCACAGTCAACCACGGTCAATCCCACGGCGGGGCCAAAGCGCCCTGAACGTCCGTTTCATGGGCGCCAGATGTTCACCACAGTCAATCCCCACCAGGAGTCAAAAATAACCATGCTTCCAGAGCTCCAGCCCGACCATCTCCGAAAGTGTAGTCAAAGTGATTCCCACCGGGAAACAAAAAAAAGTAATGACTGAATGGCAACCATCGGCCAGAATCAAGCAACATGATTCCAAGCCGGGGACAAAGCACGCAGCGTAGCTGCCAGGAAACCAGCAACAACACAGGCCGGGGAGGGAGATGTAAAGGGCACACAGCAGCAGGGGGACGTGGTGGGATGGAGCGAGGGGGAAGAGAGAGGAGAGCGGAGGGCGAGAGAGCAAGGCAGGAGGAGGAGGTGGAGGAGGCACAGGCGGAGGAGGCGGTGGTCATGCTGCACATGAAGACAGTGGAGGGACAACAGCAGCAGCAGCCGGGACGAGCCGCCCCGGTGCCTTCCGGTTGCTTTGACCACGGCCCGGGATCGGCGTAACGTCTGTTGCACTGCCCCGAGCTGTGGTCTGCCGGTCCCATTCCCTGCCATGGTCCCACTCCCGTCACATCTGTTAGTGCCTTTCTTGCCCACGGGGGGTGGTTAGCCGGTTCGCCACTGCTGGGAATCCACTGTGGTGAATCGGGTGCCCGTAACGTCTGAAATCACCCTGGGAGTCATTTAAACCTCTATCCAGAGTCACTCTGAAATCTTGAACATTTGAGTCAATCCCACGCATTAGGTGACCAGATTTTGAAAATCTCCAAGTAGGATGCCCCATGCCCCGCCCCTGATTTGCACTGTATAGGCCTGAAACAGGGATTCATCTGTTAGAATCTCCTGTTCTGACCAGGTCCTGTGAAACAGGAACTGGCGCCAATCTGGCTCGCATTTTGCTGGACATTTGCAGGACATTTGCGCATCCACAATGGGTAAAAATTCTTCCATGCATGCATGGAAGATCTTTCTGGTCATCATGCATCTGCAAAAATTCCCCTTTTGAAGCAAAGGAGGATCAGTATTTTCTGGTGAACTACCAGAAAATGTATACTTTGTACCCTTGAGCCTTTGGGGAAGGGTGAGGTATAAATGTAAATAAATTAATTAACAATGGCTCAGAGTCCACACACAGGGCAGAACCTTCCCCAATCAGAACATATTGACAAAGGGTAATTTTAGATGTTATGTGATCACAGTCAGCCACACCGAATCACAGTGGATTCAGGGTGGTGGCTGTGATTGTGCAAACGTCTGTTTGAGCCCTGCCAGATGTTCACCACGGTGAATTCCTCGCGGGGTTCAAAGCTAACCACAATTCTGGAGGTGAGGCCGGCCTCACCTTCAGAATCCTGGTTAGCTGGACCACAATCAGCAATGGAGCGAAGGTAACATCTTTTACCTCGCCCCGGTCCTGACCGTGGCCCAGACTGCAGTACAGGATTGGCTGCAGCAGCCTGATTGACCACTGCACCCACCCATCTCCCTGAGGGCGAGCGGCCAGTGAATCGTAGGGGGAGGCGGGGCCGAGGGGCTGAATGTAATGCCCCGCAGCCCCGCCCCCTCCCCGAACCCCCTCTGCGATCAGGCCGGCACGACTAAAGGACGGCTGGTTTGATCACGGACCGGGATCCAAGATGGATCCAGGGTTCAGCGTGGTGCGCCGTATGGCTCATCACATCTGAAATTACCCAGAGACTCAGTGCAGTGCAGTTGCCATGTTGAATCTCCTCAGAGATAGAACAGCTGATCAATTTCAGTAATAATTTTCATGCATATACCTAAAATAGCATAAATTAACATATTATGTAATACATACAAGTATGTATTTTAAAATTAGTCAATAGCCCACTGGTTTGGGTGGGAAAGAAGGAGGATGAACCACAATAGGAAATAGGACTGGAAAATAAAATGGGTTTTCCTCAAAGCAACAAGTGAAGTTTGAACACAGAGAACTCAGATTATCTCTGACATTTCCCTTTTAGTGTCAGTCAGTTGCTATCTCAAGTTTATTGCTGTGAAATCTTTTGGGGGTTTTGGCATGTTCTCTTCCTGATTTTGATCTGAAAAAGTTGTCTTCCGATGACACCCCCTGATTTCTGATAACAGAATAGAAATACATCCTAGCTTTTCTCCTTGATCCTTGCTGGAAAAATAGGGCAAGGAAACTGGGGTGAAGGAAAGCATCCTTCAAATGATTTGAAGACCAAACTATCCGTTCTTGGCCACTAAACCCTTTCCCAGATGTACTCTTCAGTGCCGATGTTTGCATTGATAGAAGGCTGATGCATATGTGAATATACAACTTTTTGATTTATTGTCTTTCTGTGTTCATCACTCTTTTCTTTAAATTAAAACTCCCTCCAGATGGGGTCTCTGACACAGATTTATTGATCTGCAATAAAACCTCACTCATAACCTGTACAGCTGCCCATTCATCTTGCGCTGAAGAAGGGCTCATTACCCTGTGGATGTCCCAAGAATGAAAGCATGGAGCTAAGTTTTACCTCTCTTCTTCTCATCCCTCTTGTGCTTTCGCCTCACTCTGATGCTCTCATTTGAAGTCATTTCCATGCCACTTGCCAATTTTCATACTTTTTAAGTGACTCTGTAAGTAATTGGTTATTGACTGCATAATCCATAACCCGCCCCATCTTCCCCCTGTCCCCTTTATCTAGTCCTTCGCTTAGTCAAGGTGATCCCAGGTTGTGATGGTGTAGAAAAGGCTTAGTTTGAGGTATGACAGTTACTGGAATTGTGGTTAGAAAGATATACAGACCTAGATTTTTCTGTCCATTTGTGGCAGAATGCTGGGGATAAACCCTTGTTGGGATCAGACCCATAGTTAGCGAACTTGCAGGGTGACTCAGTTAAGGGATAACTCAGTTAGGGGTAACTTGCAGGGTGACTCGGTTAGGGTTAATGAGCCCAGGAGTGGGTAATTGAGGGTCAGGCAACCCACAGCTAAGGATACGAGAGTATGAGTTCACAGCTCAGGAGACTATCAGGGAGAGGCAAGAGACGGAGGTAGGGCTCCCCCTTAGAGCTGAAACCTACAGAAATTGGTATACCTGTTGAATTTCTGATACTCAATTCGACCTGAAAAATCTAGGTATTAATCAGTATCTATTAATGCCCAGTTTGGGCACCCAATGTCCAAATTTTCCAATTTTCATCCGGGAATACTAATTTCCGGTACCAAAATACTGATCCCGATTGTATTTTAAACATTTATTTATTTATTTTTCACATTTTACCCGCCCTTCTCCATAGACTATGGGAGGCTTTCAACATTAAAAATATAAAATGCAATAAAACACATTAAAATCTCTTAGAACCCCATCACCACCACCACCCATTAGTCCTGGTCCCCTACACAATCCCACCCAAACCTACCCCTGCCTGCCAAACACCTGGCCAAACAAAAAGGTCTTATATCTCCAGAAGGCGAGCAGGCTCGGGCTTAGGTAGACCTCCAAGGAGAGAGAGTTCCATAATTATGGGGCAGCAACCGAGAACGCCCCCCTGTGCACCCTTGTTGTAACAACTTCACAGGCAGTTGGGCAAGAGGGTGCCATTGGCTGACCTCAGAGGCCATGATGGGACATAGGGGAAGAAGTGGTCTTTCAGATACCTGGGCCCCAAGCCATTTAGGTCTTTATTGGTTAAAACCACCTTTTTGAGTTTCTGTTCCATTTTCTGAGTTTCCACCCCAATTTAACAATTCATAACCAGTAAATTGGTAGCAGTGAATGGGTTGCCCAGCTCATGGTCCATCCATGTAGTGCCCCATGTAGTGCCCCACTACAGAGTTTCAGGATAGAGCGTCCGCAACGCTATGTGGTTGCCCAGGACTATGGCGGGCTGGAAGTGGAGTAGCAGTGTGGGTCCACACATCAGATGGACCTGTCAGAATGAACTTTAACACAAGCCCGGAAACTATTTGGTCTGTAAACACCTCAGAGTAGGGACTATCCTGTTATCGTGTACTTATACAGGAGATTTGAACTGGGGTCAATGACTGTGCGGCCACCATACAGTTAAGAAATAATGGTAATACTCCTAACAATATAAAACACAACAGCATGAAAGATACTTGCTTAAGAGTGGGGTTAGGGGGAAGGAGTTATAGAAATCGCAGGATGGAGTTTCCATAATTTTCACAAATAGCTCAGTTTTCTGGGGGATGAGGGACTCCCCCTTAACAATATATGAGTTTTTGTTCAGAGAGAGAGAGGTTTGTTTGTTTGTTTGTTTGTTTTTAATGAAAACTGGTCAATTTTCATTCCAGAAACTTACTTTCCAGTCAGAAAGTTTTCCTTTTTATTTATTTTTCTTTTTTAAAATCTTAATATTTTTGGATGGAAAAATTAATGTGGGCACTTGGAAAATATTGGATCGCACACTATCCTGGTGTGCTTGCATTCAAGAAAACTAAAATTTCTGAGGTTGGGAAAATGGCTACAGGACAAACAAACTCCCCAGGTTACCATTTGATGAATGAGTCACTTTCCCAAATTGCTAGGCCGAAATATTGAAACCTCATTGCCTGAAGCTTGGCTTCTAAGTTTGTGTTTAGTTTCTCTAAAGAAAAAAAGCTCTTGTTTTAAGTGCCGCGTCACCTTCTGCTCTCAGTGTAATTATGATCAGCAGGTAATCAGCCTCTCTTCACAATCAGGGCAAAGCATTACACATGGTGAATAGTAACTATTCACAGAGCATAAAAATAAACACAAGTCTGAGAGTGTCTTTAGACATAACAAAGATTGGGTGTCAAAACCCCTAAGCACGTGTTTGGCCGTTGTGTGTAAGAACCATAACAATCCGAACGCCAATTTGGCCACCCGTTGAACACGCAATGTGAAAATCTTGCATCACAAGGACAGTTTGTGTGTTCTGGCTGAACAGGTGGCCAACGTTGTGTCTAATGATATTGTGTGGTGTGTTAGCAGGTACAACACAGGGAACGAGGTGGAAGCGCTTGCATTCTGAGATCGGATGGCAAGCAAAACAACAATTTGCCCCCAAGATGGACCGTGTGTCTAAGCAGCGCCGCATGGCGTACGCAGGGCCAAACCGGTGTTCATATCAAGGTCAAAACACACATTCAGACACCCATTGATGCTATGTCTAAAGACACCCTAAGTCTTTGCAGGATCAGGCTATATATGAATATACAGATTTTGAATGGCAGCGGATAAATACAGATGTGTGACTGGCAGGACACACTCCCTGGGCTGCTCCGGGGTGGAAAATAGTGAGTGACATGGCCCAGGTCAGGGTGGGGCACTGAACTGATATACCCGTGCCTGGGGAGCTGTCCCGCTGCCCGCACAACCTGGGTAGAGCTGGAAGAACAACAAATATGCAGGTGGGCAGCCCTGCTCCCAGCCCCCTGCCATGACAGACAGCCATGGCAGCCAGTGAGGCATAGTCATGGCAGCTGGACATGGTGGTCCCAGGTCCAGAGCAGGTATGCCGCATGGGAACATATGTGCTAGCCTACTTTGGGCTTGTCAGGCAGTCTGTAGTCCGGGCTGTGACCTTGGATATTTGCCAAGGTCACACACAGGACTAGCTGCCAACATGGTCCGGGACAATCCCTGACCAACATCTGCTGGCGCCTACAAACATGTGCAGGTGGATCCTTAGTTACAGTCCGTCAAAGCAGTCCACTGTGGGCCAGTATCACCTCTGTTTTTACCCTATATTTGGACATTTTGCCCTGATCCACATTGTTCGTATGATACAAGCCAAAGCATAGCTATTCCCGCTAGTATGTTCTTTAATGCCCTATCTGAATAGTTTAAGAGATGGACCCCAGTCACCTGACCAGCCACCTCCCCAGGCAAGCAGGTTGCTGGGGCTACAAGAAAAGTGGAGGCACCAGAGGAAGGAAAAATGAAGGAAGGGATGGATGGATCAGAAGCTGCTGATTGGAGAAACCAGTGGCTTAGACAGAGGAGTGTTTATTGCATGTGAATAAACAGAGAGGGAGTCTGAAGGGGGTGGGGGTGACGAGGGGAGTCTGGCTGAACAGCAGGTCAGGAGGGAAGGAGTCACCATTTATCACCGTAATCAGGAAGCTCGTCCGGGAAGGTTTTAATCATTTTGCGCAGAGATGGAATGTAGAGCAAGTTTATGGTTTACAGTGAGCAGAGTGACACAGCTGATTGATGTCAAATATGTCATGATGTATATTGTAAAGCTGGGAGATTTAATGGTGTAACTCCATGGCAGGCTCGGAAGCGAGGCACTGCGGAGCAGGGAGTGATGGATGGACTCATTTACATGTAAAATTGCCAGTGGCATTGACAGCACTGGTATGCGGAGGGAAGATAAGAGGGATACAGCGAGATTCACTCCGACCCTGGTATTGGAATGTTAAATGCAGCTGTGGGAGCATCTGGACATTCCTACATGTGTCTGTTTGAATGCACACTGATCTGTGGGTGTATCTTTGGGTAAAAAAAAGATGTGATGGCGGCGTGCCTGGCCCAGGGAGGAAACCCACAGAGTACACACTCGGGCCGTGTCAGAGCACCAATCATATATGCCCGTGGCTAGGCTGCCAGATCACTGCCCGTGCGGCCGGCAGAGGGGAGGTCTACAACAGACATGTGGGCAAACAGCCCCACCCCTGTGCTGCTCCCAGTGTCATGACAGGCACCCATGGCAGCCAATGACACATAGCCATGGAGGCCAATGATGTGTGGGCCCCGATACGGGATGGGTCCTGGTGAGTCAAAACAGATGTGCTAGCTCGCTGTGGCCCGATTTGACCCAGTTGGGTGGGCCTTAGCCCAGGCTGTGACTTTGGGGTATCCCGAAGTAAGAGCCTGGGCTAGCAGCCAACATGGCCTGGATGAATTCCAGGCCAACGTCTGGAAGTACAAAACCAGATGTGTCATTGGCCCGTGGGGCACAGCGGGACTAAGCAGGACACTGTCATGTCTGTTTTTACCCTTTCTGCAACATATCTGGTACACGTATATGAGTACGCAAAGATCAAGTTTCCTGACAGTGTATTTAATACCTAGACTGTATTGGGATTCAGCACTTGAAGTTCCGCCAAGCACCTGCAGAATCCTGAGGATGCCCAGCAGCAACCTAATTTTTCACTCCTATAGTCTCTGGGGACTATACTCCTATTTGCCAAGAATTCACAAAAGTCCACTTAGGAAATTCCCATTGTGACATTGTCTATCAAAATTTCCTACTGTGTGTGATTTCAGAAGGTTTGTTTAAAAATAGGCTTCAAAAGATGGAGGGGGGGATGTGGTAAATGAATAAGAACTGAAGAACGAATGTAAAACAGAGAACTACAATGTAATAACTGAACTTTGGCGGGGGGGAATGGAAAATCTTTAATAAAAATAATTTTTTTTAAAAATAGACTTCAATATCCTTTGCTCCTCAATATCCTCATTTCCCTCACAAGAGCTGAAATGAGTACCCACAAAACCAGGGAAACCCATCAAACCTGTGGTGCTCAACCTGGCCCGATAACATCAGGTACTAATCAGTAGGGATGGGACTATCAGCGAATTATCGGTTACCAGTATTATTGGTATCAGATTAATCCAATATGGATTAATTGGTATCGGTATATCAGTTTTTTAACATTGCCAATTTTTCAGATCTTTAACACTGAAGCCATTTTTTAAATGGCCATAATGTTAAAGATCCGAAAAATCGACAATGTTAAAAAACCGATATGCCTATACAGTTATTATCAGTTTTATCGGATTAATCCGATATCGCCAATTATCGGCATTATCGGATTAATCCGATACCACTAGTCCCATCCCTACTAATCAGTAATCTACCAAATTCTGTTTTTAATCCTGATAACAGTTTTCAGATTTCCAGTAGCAAATGAGCTACCCACTTCAGCTCTACCCCGACCCTGGTCTTTTCTGGGCCCTCTTGCAAGGGCAGAGTGGAGTTCCTCTATAGGGTTG
>QEPC01009472.1:18100010-18133327 GCA_003113815.1 Sphenodon punctatus | reverse complement strand
GACCAGAGAAGGGAAGTGGCTTTGCCAAGGTCACATGCAAAGTCAGCATACTGGCTCTTTGTTAGATTTCTTTTGGGTGATCGTGTTATTGAAGTTACAATGAAAGTAGCACAATATCTGTGGGCAGTTCATACTATAAACATGAAATTGAAAATGGTAGGCAAAGCTTAGGAATGTATAGATTTTGCTGGATATATTGATATATTCCCCTAGGGTTTGGATAGGGTATATGATGGGAAATTTGCAGGTTAAGGCTATTGTGTTTCCCATGATTCCTTGATTAGAAAATAATGTGTTCTATTTTTAGCATGGGTTATATGGGTCAGGAATGCTGTAAAGTAGATCTTGTATAAAGGAACTTCACCATTGGCCTATTGTTAGGCAATTATTTTTTATTGATATATTTGCCTTTATTATTGTTGTTTTAATTGTCTCAGGAATTAATGAATGGGCAGGTTAATTGCTACGTATTGTTATGTATTTCTATAATTCCTGGGAGTTATGTCTTGTATGGAATCTTGTGAATTTTTTTATGGCCTGTGGCCAACAATAATAAAATACTACTACTGAGTCTTAGGCTGCATTTAGACGTGCACAGCAAACACGCTGCATAAAATCACGCTGCGTGTAAATATGCCACGTGTGGGATTTAGACATGACATTTTGCGCGTTAAAGCCAGTCACGCATTCTTTTAAAGCTGCAAATTAAATCCCTCGATGTTGAGGTATTTAATTTGTGGCTTTAAAAGAATGTGCAACTGACTTTAAAACGCAAAATATCACAACTAAATCTCACACGCGGCATATTTACACGCAGCGTGATTTTATGCAGCGTGTTCACCATGCCCATCTAAAAGCAGCCTTAGATTGGCAAAGACGATGCAAGTCAAACAACACAAACTCCACCACTGAGCTAAGCACTCCAGTCCCTGTAGGCAGCATGTTCCCTGAGGTGCAGTTTATGTTCCGATTCAATCCAGGAGGGGGAATTAAGCACATACATTAGGCTGATAGGCACCATTGTGCAAAATGAATGGACAGATCTTCTGTGCATGCACAGAAGGTATTCTTGGCCTCTGCACATGCACAGAATGGCCCCGCACAGGGAAAGGGGGAACTGGAGTAGGTTCTGGATGGCTGCCCTTTCCTGCTCCAGTTGGAAAGGATTGGCGTAGATATGGAACGGTGCATTTGCCAAGTCAGCTCTCCGTAAGCTGTTCTATCTCTACAGAGATAGAACATCCGATCCATTTCAGGTCTAGGTTCAAAGCATGCAAATTCAACAAACAATATATTTGCCACAGACTTTCAGCTCTATGATGGGCTTGATTATTTCTAACACAAGGAGCAAGAGAAGCAGTTTGTTTTCGAATCACTATGGTTTTATTAATTGAATTTACTAGGATGAACTCAGTAGAAGTAATTGAATGCAACTTGACTCGGAGCACAGTGAATACAACCCTTTCCATCAACATGGATGCCAGTATTATTTTATTTACACTTTTAAATTGTAACCTGCTCAGGTTGTATACATAGGGCTTTCGTGCCCTGTGACAAATGAGCGCGAATTAAATTTCACGCTGAAGCACCGGTGAGTGCTCCACTAGTGAGTCATCCTAACTGTGCTAAAATAGTTTTGGTCTAATTGCACAAGAAGGGAATATAGCGTTGTGTGTGTATATATCTATATCTGTCCACGTTCACCCACTTGAAGCCTATGCTATATAAAACAATACAGCTAGGGCTGAAATGAGTAGTGAATGTATTACCTGTGAGTAATATTTGACTTTTTGGTTAGCCCTTATCACCTACACATTTTGGATTTAAAATGGGTGTGTGTGTGTGTGTGTAAATGCCCACTTATTTTATCAGCCAGTTGTTAGCGAGGGACCTGGGCAAGTAGAAGGCAGCATAGGAGAAGCCTTGTCACAGCTATCCTAAAGCAGAGCAATTGAGGCACACCAGAAGAGCCCTTTCAAGCCACTAACTCTAAACTCTTTATTTGACCAGTATGCAGCCTCATGACCAAAGTAAGTAGGAGTAGCTAACAGTAGCTCCTCTTCTGGTGCTTTGGAAAAGAAGTGGGAAGGTTGGAAGTTCAAAGCTCCAACAAGCAAAGAAACTGCATGATAGCACAGAACATCCACCACACAGGTTGCAAACCCTATATTGTTTTTTCCCCAAAGTAAACTACATCCTCAATTAACACACGCAGTTCAGATTTGAGCATCTGACCTATCAGTCTCCTCCTGTGCTCTAGTCAACCAGCAGAGCTATAGGAGAAAACAGCTGGAGTGTTTCAGTCAGCCAGCAGGGGGAGGACTCTACACTAGTGTCTGGCAAGCTAGAAAGCTGTTTGGAAGGGTATTATATAGGTACAGTTGTGCTGTGGTCTGGTAGCTAAGCTTTGTGCTTGCTGTGGGTTATAGCCTGCATTATGTTTTCTTCCTGTTACCTTCTTTATCAAAATAAACTCTCAGCTCCTATTGACCATAATGAACGTAGAGTAGAATGCAACCTGAGCTGTGAACGTAGGAGCTGTGCCTTCATTATTATAAACAAAAGGTAGAGGGGCTTTCCCCTTGGGCTGATGGTTTCTGGGAAGGTTCTTTCCTATAGGAGGCTTGAACCACAAACCTTTCCACAGAGCTACCAGAACAACTGCCAGCTGCTCCTATCTACTTTGGTCATGAGAATGGGTGCTTATTTCGGTCATAAAGAGTTTACAGTTAGTGCCTTGAAAGGCTCTCTGTGGCTCAGCTTCTTTGCTTTGGAACAGCTGTGCCAATGGTCCTAGGTTCTATTCTGCTTGCACAAGACTCCTTCTAGCCGCTGGCTTATAAAATAAGTGGAACACCCCCCTCCCCCATTTTAAATCCAAAACAGCTACTCATCAAATCCTATGCAAGTAGTACCTATCACTCAACCTACAAATGGCAAGTCAGGTAGCACGTATTCAAGGGATATATCAATTTGGAGGGTACATGTTTCAGCTCTAGATACAACCGAGGCAAAAATTTCACTTTGCTGCTTGGTCTTAACCGACTGAATCTGTATCTGGACATGTCAATGATTAGCTCAACATCAGGGTTGCTAAGAACCCAGAATATCTATAGACTTCAAGAAATATTGTGGGCTTTCCGCACCAATGTGTAAGGTTGCAGCCTACCCGAGGACGGAGGCAGGGGAGGCGAGCCCTCGGCCCACAGCAGCGTGGGAGCAAATCAGGGATGCAGGTACAGCGGGCTCAGGCGCGGCGGCGGGAACAGTCTCCGCCGCCGCAAAAGCTAGTAGAAGTGAGGCCGGCGGGGAATGAAGGGGCGGGGCCACCAGAAACGCGGCGTCGCTCAGCACGCCTCCAGGAAAGGGCGGGGCTGGGAGCAGACAGTTAAAAGGAAGCCAGGGACTGCAGAGCGACGCCGGTGAACAGCGTTG
This sequence comes from Sphenodon punctatus, assembly GCA_003113815.1. Classification (NCBI taxonomy): domain Eukaryota; kingdom Metazoa; phylum Chordata; class Lepidosauria; order Sphenodontia; family Sphenodontidae; genus Sphenodon; species Sphenodon punctatus. The sequence goes on along the minus strand of QEPC01009472.1, from coordinate 18,129,892 downwards.
CTGCAGACTGGCCCCTTGTGCTTTGACGGAGTGAGAAGTATCTTTTGGAACGTGAGGAGTGTGGACGGAGTGAGAGTGTGGTGCGTGGGTGTGGTCGCGGCGAGTGAGTAGCTATAGATAGTAAAGAGTGGGGTTTAGCAGTGGGTGTGTGTGAGTGGGAGAAGTGTGGGTGGTGGGCACTGTTTCCCCCCCCCCTTCGGTGGGGCCCGTCTTCCCTCAGCCTCAACCCCGCCCCTGGTAGTGTGTGTAAGTCCTCCTTTCCCCCCGAACCCCTGTACCCACCGGAGCCTCCCCCTGCCCTCCGCACCGGTAAGCACCCCCTTCCCTGTGTGTATCCCTGGGGCACGTGCGAGGTTGGTGAATTCGTGGGGGTTAAGGGGTTGCCTTTGCAACCAGCACACTCGAGTGGGGGTCCACTCAGGGCCTTGCTGTCTCCCCCCCTATGATGAGATAGGCCGCCGCTTATCCTTAAGCTAGCGGCCCTATTACAACCTGAGGGGTGTCTTTCCCAACCATCGTGGTGCCCCCTCGCGAGTGTGCAGAGTACTCGAGGGATCAATTAGCCGGTTAGCCAGATCTACCTTCCCTCTTCCCCTGTCCCCCCTAACAGTTTCACCGGCACATGGATCTGGCCAAACGGCTGGAGGAGATGGCAATTGCCATCCAATCCCTAGCCATGGAGGTTAAGGATATTAAGGAGGGTCAGGAACGAGACCGGGAGTATGGGATAGGGGCCGCGGCGCCCCCGTTAGTGCCAGACCCCCCGGAACCGAGGTGGGGCGCCATGGCGGGGGCTAGGGAACCCCGGCACCCCCCGATCATGAAATTTAATGGGGACCGAAAGCAGTTCCAGGGGTTCCTGGCACTATGCAAGCTAGCATTTCAGGTACAGCCTTCCACCTACCCCACGGATGAAACAAAGGTGGCATTCATCATTGGCCATTTGGAAGGGTTGGCCCTCGATTGGGCCACGCCCTTATTGGTAAAGGAAAGTCCATTACTACGGGACTACGAGGGGTTTTTGCGGGAATTTCAATTCCTTTTTGACTACCCTCATAGAGTCAAAGACGCGGAGGCAGCGATCACGACCCTGAAACAAGGTAGAGGCCCTCTGTTGGAGTATGTGACGCGCTTCCAACACCTGGCGGCGGAGCTGGGGTGGCCGGACCATGTGCTGAAGGTACTGTACAGAAAAGGGCTAAACGAGGAACTCAAGGACCAGTTGGCGATGACGGAGATGCCCGAGACCTGGCCTAAGCTAGTCAACCTTACGTGCCAGATTGAGGATCGTCTGTCAGAACGACGACGGGAGCGGCGACAAGAAGGAGCACGAACATGGGCACCGCGAACCCCCGTCCTGGTGCACGGGGCAGGGGAAACCCGAACTCCCGAGCCCCCGGAGCCCATGCAACTCGGGGCTGCACGGGGTCCACTCACCACACAAGAAAAAGAGCGACGAAGGGCGAGCCGGCTCTGCTTCTACTGCGGGGGCCAAGGTCACTTCTCTCGAGAGTGCCCCCAATTGCCCCCTGCACGCCGACAGGCGGGAAACGCGGACGGCCGGGCTGGTCAGGGGGGAGCCCGGTACGAACAGTAGGCCCCCTGACGAGGCAAAATGCCCCCTTGGGGGACAGCCCAAACCACTTTTGTGTGCCCCTGACCCTGCAAATTGCTGAACAACGTGCGAGAGTAGTGTGGGCCCTGATTGATTCTGGGGCGTCCGGCAATTTTATTGATGAGCTCCTCGTACGCCACTTGCGTCTGCCCCTGGTGCCCAAGGCACGGCAGGAGACCATCTATTCTATAGATGGCTCGCCTTTAAGCTCGGGCCCGGTGCGTTACAGCACCCCCTGCTTGCAGGGTACCATCGGGACCCATCACGAAGGATTGTCATTGGATGTCGTCCGTACCCCTGCCTTTCCCATCGTTCTTGGCATGCCGTGGCTACAGGCACACAACCCCTCGATCGACTGGCAACAGCGGTGCATGAAATTTGACTCCCCGACGTGCCAGCAACACCATTGTCGTGCACCCGTACGGAAGCTGGCGCTTTGTGCGTATGGTCCCCCCAACAGGGGAGTCGTAGAGCTGCCTGCGGCATACCAAGACCTACACGAAGCCTTCAAAGAACAAGATGCGCTCGAGCTCCCCCCCCATAGAAGTTATGATTGCCCCATTGAACTCCTCCCGGACGCCATGCCTCCGTACGGAAGGATCTACGCGCTATCTGCCCCCGAGTTGCAAACCCTGAAGGCCTACGTGGAGGAAAACCTCGCAAAGGGCTTTATTCGCCCCTCTACGTCCCCTGCCGGAGCCCCCTTATTTTTCGTTCCTAAAAAAGACGGGGGCCTCCGCCCCTGCATCGACTATAGAGGATTAAATGCGCTGACCATAAAAAACCGCTATCCCTTGCCGCTCATCCCTGAACTCCTGGACCGGTTACAGGGAGCCTCCATTTTCACCAAACTCGACCTCCGGGGGGCGTACAACCTCTTACGCATCCGGGCCGGGGACGAGTGGAAAACGGCCTTTCGCACTAGGTATGGCCTTTTTGAATACCTCGTAATGCCGTACGGACTTGCAAACGCCCCGGCGACGTTTCAACACCTTATTAACGACCTTTTTCGCGACGTTCTAGATATATCTGTAGTTGCCTACTTGGACGACATTCTTGTGTTTTCCCACAGTCTCCAGGAGCATGTGCAGCATGTGCGCCTTGTGTTAACGCGACTAATCCAAAATCGTCTGTACTGCAAGCGGGAGAAATGTCTCTTCCACCAACAGGTGGTGCCCTTTTTAGGGTTTATCATCTCGCCGCAAGGAATAGGGATGGACCCGGCGAAAGTCCAAGCCATCACCGCGTGGCCCGCACCTACTGCTGTCAAACCCTTGCAACGATTCCTCGGGAGTGTCAATTATTATCGACAGTATATCCCACATTTCGCACACCTCACGGCGCCCCTAACACGATTGTTAAAAAAGGGGGAACCATACTGCTGGAAAACAGAGCAAAACGAAGCTTTCGTAGAATTAAAGAGAGCCTTTACCGTCGCCCCCATTCTGCAGCACCCCGACTTTTCCCAGCCCTTCCTGGTAGAAACAGACGCCTCCAGCGTCGCCATCGGTGCGGTCCTCTCTCAACAAGGTCCGGGAGAAGCCATCCCCTTACCCTGTGCCTTCTTCTCCCGCCAACTTACCGCGGCGGAAAGGAACTACACGGTGCTGGACAGAGAGTTGTTAGCGATCAAGGAAGCTTTTGAAAGTTGGCGACATTATCTAGAGGGCGCTTCACACCCCGTCCAAGTCAAGACTGACCACAAAAACCTGGTATACCTACAAACCGCACGCATTATGAATGCCCGGCACGCGCGGTGGGCCTTGTTCTTCGCCCGGTTTGCATTTCAGATATCTTATCGAACAGGAAAAAGCAACACGATCGCAGACGCCCTTTCCCGGTACCAGGAAACTGCGCCCCTGCCTGCGCACCAGGGGGAGACTATTTGCCCGACGCGAGCCTTCGCTGCCTCGGGCATGACCCTAGCCCAATTTAAACGCCTCGCCCGCCAAGACCCTACTCTCGTGGCAGGGGCCCCGGTTGCCAAGACAGCGGGGCCACAAGCCCATCCAGAGGCCATAGTCGTCCCGACAGGGGCCCGACAGGAAGTGCTTCGAGCACATCACGACGCCCCCCTTGCCGGCCACCCCGGGCAACGGCGCACGCTTCAACTTATTCAGCGGCACTTTTGGTGGCCCACCATAAAACAAGACACTTGTGCCTATGTCCGTGGGTGTGCGGTATGCAGCCGAACTAAGTCCCCCCGCCAGGGGCCTTCCGGATTATTACAGCTAGCACCTCAAGCCCAAGGCCCCTGGCAACGAATTAACATGGATTTTATCGTAGAACTCCCCCCCGCACGCGGCTACACCACGATCCTGGTAGTGGTCGACCAATTCACCAAAATGGGACATTTCATCCCCTGTAAAAAGCTCCCTACAGCACAACAGACTGCAATGTTGGTGTTGCAACACATCATCCGATTACATGGACTCCCCACTGTTATTATCTCCGATCGTGGCTCCCAGTTTATTGCACATTTCTGGCGCGCTCTGTTTTCCGCCCTTGAGGTGAAGCTGGCACCCACCACCGCGTACCACCCACAGGCGAATGGACAGGCAGAGCGCACGAACCAGTCACTTGAACAGTATTTACGTTGTTATGTGTCATATCTCCAGGATGATTGGGTAAATTATCTGGCCCTCGCCGAATTCGCGTACAATAACGCCCCCCACGCTTCCATAGGCACTTCCCCGTTTCATGTGAACTACGGGTACCACCCACGACTCTTCTTGCCCGAACTCCCCTCCACCACTGTTCCGGCCGCCGGCGCAATGATCCAGACTTTGCACCACGTTCATTCCTGTGCCCGTACCTTACTCCAGAAGGCCCGACAACAGTACAAGCAACAAGCCGACCGCCATCGCCGCCCAGCACCCACCTTTGCCCCAGGGGACCTTGTATGGGTCGACCGCCGCCAGTTCCCATCGCGTCGACCATCCGCCAAACTGGATACCAAGTACATGGGGCCTTTTCCCGTCCTTCGCCAGGTGAATCCAGTGACGTATCACGTTTCCCTGCCAGCTCAGGTTCGCTGCCATCCCGTCTTCCATGTCTCCCTACTGAAGCCTGTCCACCCTCCTCTGTTTCCTGACCCCCTTCCCCCTCCGCCCGTAGAGGCGATTGATGCGCTCCCGGAATACGAGGTTCGCGCTATTCTCGATGCTAAGCGCCCGCGCGGCGTCCTGAAGTACCTCATTGATTGGAAGGGTTATGGCCCCGCGGAGCGTTCCTGGGAGAGCGCTTCGGACGTCCATGCACCCCGCCTTGTCCGTGCCTTTCACGCCCGCTTCCCCCTGAAGCCCCGGCCCGGGGGGGGGGCCTTGGGGGGGGGGTACTGTAAGGTTGCAGCCTACCCGAGGACGGAGGCAGGGGAGGCGAGCCCTCAGCCCGCAGCAGCGTAGGAGCAAATCAGGGATGCAGGTACAGCGGGCTCAGGCGCGGCGGCGGGAACAGTCTCCGCCGCCGCAAAAGCTAGTAGAAGTGAGGCCGGCGGGGAATGAAGGGGCGGGGCCACCAGAAACGCGGCGTCGCTCAGCACGCCTCCAGGAAAGGGCGGGGCTGGGAGCAGACAGTTAAAAGGAAGCCAGGGACTGCAGAGCGACGCCGGTGAACAGCGTTGCTGCAGACTGGCCCCTTGTGCTTTGACGGAGTAGGAAGTATCTTTTGGAACGTGAGGAGTGTGGACGGAGTGAGAGTGTGGTGCGTGGGTGTGGTCGCGGCGAGTGAGTAGCTATAGATAGTAAAGAGTGGGGTTTAGCAGTGGGTGTGTGTGAGTGGGAGAAGTGTGGGTGGTGGGCACTGTTTTCCCCCCCCCTTCGGTGGGGCCGTCTTCCCTCAGCCTCAACCCCGCCCCTGGTAGTGTGTGTAAGTCCTCCTTTCCCCCCGAACCCCTGTACCCACCGGAACCTCCCCCTGCCCTCCGCACCGGTAAGCACCCCCTTCCCTGTGTGTATCCCTGGGGCACGTGCGAGGTTGGTGAATTCGTGGGGGTTAAGGGGTTGCCTTTGCAACCAGCACACTCGAGTGGGGGTCCACTCAGGGCCTTGCTGTCTCCCCCCCTATGATGAGATAGGCCGCCGCTTATCCTTAAGCTAGCGGCCCTATTACAACCTGAGGGGTGTCTTTCCCAACCATCGTGGTGCCCCCTCGCGAGTGTGCAGAGTACTCGAGGGATCAATTAGCCGGTTAGCCAGATCTACCTTCCCTCTTCCCCTGTCCCCCCTAACACAATGAAAGTCAAGCCACTTAGGTTCAGATTCAGCAAGATAATTAACTACATGCATAATGCGAAGTATGTACTATTTTACTTACATACCCCAAATTGTACCCAATGCATACTAAACATGCCCAAAATTAGGCAATTGCTTTGGTATCTTGCTGAATCAGGGCCTCTGAAGTGCTTAAAATAAGGTTCCTAGTTTGAAAACTGTAGTAGGGATGAAGCCAAAATTCCACCCAGTTTCAGTTGTTGACAAAGCTGGACAGTTCAATTGGTCGAATTGGAATGTGGACTGGACAGAGTTGCGATTGGAATATTGATTGGACCAATCCAAATAGATTTTGACAATTTAGCCAGAAGTCGTATTTCACATGTGTAAATCGCTGATTGGAATTCCGATCAGAACTCTATTCTGTTTGGAATATACCAATAATGAATTATTTATTTATTTAAATTTGTATCCCGCCCTCCCCCAAGGCTCAGGGAGGCTAACAACATGCATAAAACATACAATTCCATAAAACCAAAATGCAAAAAAAAACACGAACCTCAACTATTCCACAGCCCTCCCCCAAAACACCCATACCACACCCCATATCCCACTTCACCCCCTTATCCCCCACAATTCCCTCCTCCCCTAGCCCCTGCTGCCAAATGCCCTTGTAAACAAAACTGTCTTGCACGGCCCCCTTAAAGGCACTCAAGCCTGAACTTAAATGAACCTCCCAGGGGAGAGAGTTCCACAGCTGCGGAGCGGCAGCTGAGAATGCCCTCCTCGTTGTGGAGACCGAGTTAAAGACTGGTACCTCCAAGTAGGTGTCCCAGGTCGATCACAAAGGCCACAGTGGGACACGGTGATCTTTTGAACATTTAACGTTCACAAGCTACTGCAGGATATATGCCAAGCCAGTTTGAAGGAATAGTTTACCTTAGTATGTAGATCTCGGCTACTCCTAAACTACTCACCACTAGAGCAGTACGCTAGGCCTGAAATGAGCAATCACAGCAAATGCTGTTTCTATCAGAAAGAGGTCATTTGCCTTCACTTGTGCAATGAGGCGCTAGTTCCCATTGGGAATTGCAGTTGTTTGATACTGCTGGTAATTCTTCAGTAGCATGCAGAAATGACAGTTCCGCCCTAACGCAAAAAAAATTAACTGAACTGCGAATACTTTGGTTTATATACTGGCTAAGTGACGCAAAATTGGCAGAAACTCATGGAAACTGCCAAAAATCACAGAAAGTGCTATTTTGACTGAAAATACCAGAAATAGGGTGTGAAAATGTGGAAATACTGGAAATTGATGCAAATATCAGAAATTGACAGAAAATGACAGAAAATGAACAGTCATAACAACAACAACATTTGTGAATATTCAGTTGGTTACTGATATTATTCAGGTATTTGGACAGCTGTCCAAAAATGTGAATATCATCCATGAATACAAAATCCACTATTTTCATTCAGCACTAGTCTAGGTGAAATTGGTCCTATCTGTACAGAGATGGCCTAGATCACCTTTTAATGTATCACCCATCCCCTAAACTCTAAGTTTATATGATTCTGTCCTTTAGGATGACTAGTTCATCAAGAAGTTCATCTAGTTCATCTCTCTGGTGGTGCAGAAATTGCCTTTTCTGGTACATTTAACAGGACTTTCCCCCTTTCTTGTTTTGTCTGCATCACAAGGAATCATGAGATGCCTTTTGGAGAACCTGAACAGTGCTAGGTGCAGCCATTCCTTGCAAAGGCACATGTACCCATATCCTTTTGTGGTTTAAGGCTAGAGTTGAAACAAATAGTAAACTTTCTATCTACGGTTGGTATCCACCATTCTAGATAGTTTGGCATTTATCAAGGCCATTAACTGATTATTTATTTATTTAAACAATTTTCTACCCTGCCCCTCCTGTTCCAGGAATCCCAGAGTGGCTCACATAATACAAACACATAAAATCCATAATACAATAAAAGAGAAGGAAAACAGAACCAAACCCCACCCCCAACACTAACCCACACCTCCCACCATACACCCCAAAAGCCAGGCAGAACAGCCAGGTTTTACATATATGGCAGAAGGAAGTAGGGATGGGCGAATGCAGTTTGGAAGTTCGGAGTTCGGTCGACCGAACCGAACTTCCGAACCAAACCTCCGAAACAAACCGAATTTCTGAACTCGGCTCTGTTCACCCATCCCTAAAAGATAATATTCCATTTAGTTCAGGGTTTGAATTTCCGAACTTTGTTTAGAAGTTCGGAATTTGGACCGAACTCGAATAGTTCGGTTGACCAAACCAAACTACCGAACTGAACTGAATTTCCGAACTGAACCAAACCGAACCAAATTTCTGAACTCGGTTCTGTTCGGCCATCCCTAGAAGGAAGGGAGATCCAGGGCCAATCGGGTCTCGCTTGGGAGGGAGTTCCACAGCCCAGGTACAGCCACCGAGAACACCCTCTCCATAGTGGCCCCCCGGGCCACACGGGGGACCTCAAGACAGGTGCTCCCGAGTGCTTACCAAGACAACTAGCTGACAAATGAATAACCAGATAATACTGCATCAGTTAACCAGTTTACCATGTTGCCCTTACCATATTATTGTGTTACTGTGTAACTGAATGTTACCGTTAGTAATCTGAAACCAAGTCCAGAGAAGGGGAAGTCAGAGAGTAAACAGGATAGGAATTATGGGCAGATGATAAATAGAATATGGGTTCACCTAGACTAGTGCTGAATGAATACAAATTTGTGGGATCAGTTTTGGATAGTGGAACCCACTGATGCTGGCGATGTGCTTGGGGGCTGTTAGGGCCACCACATGTGAATTAGATCAGTGCCCATCCTGACTGGTGAAAACCCGCCAGGAGACGCTGTGGCCGTTGCTGGCTAGGGTTGTCAACGCCTCCCTTAGGGAGGGCAGGGTGCCAGAATATTTAAAGGAGGTGGTGGTCCAGCCCCTGCTGAAGAAGCCATTGTTGGACGCTGACTCCCTAGCCAGCTATCACCCAGTCTCTAATCTTCCCTTTTTAGGGAAGGTTATTAAGCGGCCAGTAGCTCGGCAACTTCAGGCACATCTGGACAGTATCGGGTTTCTGGATCTCTCGCAGTCTGGCTTTCATCCAGGGTATGGCACTGAGACTGCACTTGTGACCTTGGTCGACAACCTTCACTGAGCTATGGACCAGGGTCAGCAGACCCTGTTGATTTTGTTAGATCTTTCTGCTTCCTTTGATACGGTTGAGCATGAGGTGTTGATGAGTTCCCTGTGGGACCGTAGTGAGGTGGGAGGAACTGTTTTAGATTAGTTCTGTTCCTACCTGGTCGGGAGGACCCACCAGGTGGTCCTGGGGGATTGTACATCTTCCCCCAGAGACCTCATGTGTGGAGTCCCGCAGGGTTCCATCTTGTCCCCCCTCCTGTTCAACATATATATGCAGCCCCTGGAGGAGGTTGTGAGAGACTCTGAGGGAGTGTGGTGTCATCAATATGATGATGACACCCAACTCTACCTCTCATTTTCATCAGACCCAGGCCCGGTGGTCTCACTGCTTACCCAGTGTCTGGCAGCTGTGGGGAACTGGATGAGGGTAAGCCATCTGAAGTTAACTCCCAACAAAATGGAGGTGATGTTGGTGGGGAGGGGTCTGGGTGATCTGGGTGAAATGGATTCAAACGTCACTCACGGGGTCCATCCGCCATTGGTTTCCCAGGTGTGTAGCCTGGGTGTACTCCTCGATCCACAGCTTCGCCTTGATCTCCAGGTGGTGGCTGTGGCAAGGAGTGCTTTCCAGCAATTACAACTTGTCCAGTAGCTGCAGCCTTATGTGTCAAGTTTTGACCTAGCCACCCTCATCCATGCCTTCATTACCTCTAGACTAAATTATTGCAATGCGCTGTATGTGGGGCTGCCCAAGATGACAGTCCGGAGACTGCAGCTGGTGCAGAATGCAGCAGACTACTTCATTAGGGGAGTGGGCCAATGTGAGCACCTTACACCAGTGCTCCGGGCACTGCACTGATTGCCTATAGTCTTCTGGGTCAGATTCAAGGTGCTGGTATTGAGCTATAAAGCCTTATAAGGTCTGGAACCCACTTATCTACGAAACCACCTCACCCCTGGGTCTTGGATTGACCCCTACGGTCATCCAGGGTGGTGGTTTTGGAAATACCCTGGATGTGTTGAGTGGCCACCGACGATCAAGCTTTTTCGGTGGTCGCCCCTAGGCTGTGGAATGCCCTTCCGATGGGGATCTGAGTGTCAGCCTCCTTCTGCCAGGGTTGTAAGACCTGGCTGTTTCATCAGACTTTTGATGAGGGAGAGGGGTAGGGAGGGTTGAGGTGGGTTGGGATTTGTGTTCTGTTAGGGTTTTAAATTTTGTATGGTTTTAACTGTTTATTAATGCTTGTATGATGTTGTGAGCTGCCCCAAGATGCGTGAACAGGAGGGGGCAGCAGAGAAATGTGATTAAATGAATGAATGAATGAATGAATGAATGAATGATAAATGGCACACCATATTATTGTGCAGGAAAGTAGTAAATCAGTAAAACAGTTAACCAGTTAAAACGACAAGCAATAATTTTGATACCACTTGGTAACTATTCATTGCCAGAGCAGAATGCATACCGTAGATCCATCCTGTTACTGGGTAGTAACAGATAAACATTTCAGCTCTAGCAAGGACATCCCTTTTGCTTCACTGTACTACCAACTAGGACTGAAATGGCAAGCCACCGTGATAGCTGTTTCCGATAGGGATGGGCGAACACGGTTTGGAAGTTCGGAGTTCGGATCAAACTCAACCAGTTCGGTCGACCAAACCGAACTTCCGAACTGAACTCAATTTGTGAACCGAACCGAACCAAACTGAATTTCCGAACTTGGCTCTGTTCGCCCATCCCTAAAAGATAATATTCCATTTAGTTCAGTGGGGTTTGAATTTCCAAAATTTGTTCGGAAGTTCAGAGTTTGGACAGAACTCAAATAGTTCGGTCGACCGAACTGAATTTCTGAACAGAACCGAACCGAATTTCCGAACTTGGTTCTGTTCGCCCATTCCTAGTTTCCGATGGAAAGAACTCTTCCACAATGATCGGCATGGTGCAATAGAGTCATTCATTCCACTACTTTTGTCTGCGATCTTCTGCAATTTCTGCCGGCACTTTCAGACATGTTTTCACAGTGGGAAAGTAACGGAACAGTGTTTCTTTCAACACTTTCCAAGATTATTCCAACACTTTCCAAGATTATTCTGACACTTTCCAATAATTCTGATAATTCCAATGTCGCAAAGCAAAAGTTGCAGAATTAGTGAAATGCTGGCAGAAAAGTTGAGGAAAGTCACATGCAATTCCAAAATGGTGGAATGAAATATTGGCTCGGAAATAGAAGTTGCTGCTTCAGCCCTACTACCAACAGATTGTTTGGCAAAGAGTATTCTCTTTAATACATACCTGGTTTTGTGTACACTAGGACTGAAACTTGATCTTGATTTTTAATCGATTCTTGACACGAATCATGGTTCTCGATTCGTTTTAGCAAGAATCTATAATCGAGAAAATCCTCAGTTCTCAACACTTGCTTGGTTGAGAATTTTTCTCGACTTACTGTTTACCGTGATTACCATTTACTGTTGACTGTGATTTACTGTATGCCGATTTACCGTGTACTGCTTACAGTGTACCATGTTCATATAGTGCACTGGTAATGCGCATGTGCAAATGGCTTCCCTTTTGCAAAATGGCAGTGATGCTTCTGGCACCTTTTTCGAAGAAGGCTGCACATGCACAGAACAGCTCTGGTGGCCATTTTGTGCATGCATGTTACTGGGACAAATGCAGTACACAGTAAGCGGTACACGGTAAATAAGTATATGTTACATGATAAATCATGGTAAACAGCAAACGGTAAATCGAGAAAAATTCTTGACCGAGATCTCGAACCATTACCAAAATGGGCCTGAGATCTCGGTAATGATTCTCAATTCTGGCAAGATTTTCATGAGAAACAAACTGATTCTCTTTTCAACCCTAGAAGACTAAGCCCATCTCTCTTTCTATGGTGGCATCTTTGCAGCAGTTGCTGCCATTCTGGTCATGAGAAAATAACATATAGGGAAATAGTTATTGCACCTTTGTCTTTAAAGACAACTTAGCTTCTGGAATGAAGAAGACCACACTGGATGTCCAACCAGCCCACCAGCACCACCAATGGTCTACAGCACATAGTTAGGATTGTCTGCCCCCAGAGACTTATGAATCCGGAAGAATTCCTGAATCCTCTGAGGGAGATACTTGGGGTTCTTGATGGTTGCTCCATCGATGATCTTTACAACCTTCTGGAATAACTGGTTGGCAGGAGTCATTAATCAAGTGGCTCCTAGGTGTCTGTTCCACACATCTCAGCACCACAGGTCCCCATGGTTCATGGAGGACCTGTGGAGGCTGAAGCATGAGGGTCGGCAGTTGGAGCACCAATGGCGTCGTACTTGTGTTCAAGCCAACTGATTGCAGTATAGAGCATTGTTGAAGACCTATACTGTGGCTGTGCAGGCTGTAAAGAAGAAGTTCTTTTTCTCTCTCATAGCGTCCACTTGGTTGCTGCCAACAGAGCTGTTCCAGGTGGTCAGAGGTCTAGTAAGATCAGCCCCTCTCCGCCTGGATATTATGGTTAGTGGCTACTATGACTTGTTTTAGGTGTGTTTTTTGGATAAAAATGCTTGTATTGAGCATGACTTCAACACCGCTATTTTGGATGCAGTGGCAGAGCCAGAGGTAAGGAATGCCCTGTCTGTTCAGGTTTTGGGGGAGGAGTTTCAACCAATGACACCTACCGAGGTGGCTGTTATGCTGGTGTCTGTTCAGGCCACCACTTGTGAACTAGATCCTTGCCCGTCCTGGTTGATAAAATCTTGCCCGTCCTGGTTGATAAAATCTGCCAGGGAGACGCTGGGGCCGGTGCTGGTGGTTGTGGTTAATGCCTCCCTTTAAGAGGGAAGAGTGCCAGCCAGCCTCAAGGATGCAGTGCTTCAGCCTCTCCTCAAGAAACCATCTCTTTACGTTGATGCCTCAGTGAATTATTGGCCTGTCTCTAATCTTCCCTTTTTAGGGAAAGTTATTGAGTGGGAAGTGGCCCATCAGCTGCAGACACATCTAATCCACATCGGTTTTCTGAACCCTGCACAGTCCGGCTTTTGTCCAGGTTATGGTATGAAGACTGCACTTGTGGCCTAGGTTGACGACCTCCTAGTAGAGCTAGGTAGTGGCCGTATGACCCTTCTGGTTCTGTTAGATCTATCAGCAGATTTTGATACCGTGTACCATGAGATGCTGGTGATGCACCTGCAGGACTTGGCCCGAGTAGATGGGACCGTTTTTCATTGGTTCCATTTTAACCTTCTGGACAGATCCCAGTGGGTGGTGCTTGGTGATTGTACATCTTCTCTGAGGAACCTCCTGTGTGGGGTACACAGGACTATATCTTGTCCCCTCTCTTGTTCAATGTGTATATGAAGCTACTTTGGGAGGTGGTTCTCAGCTAGAGGGTCAGCTGCCATCAATATGGCCCCTGCACCTGTCTCGTCACCGCAGGGCCCCTTGTTTTACTGAGGGGCTGTGGTGTATGAAACAAGTAGGCAGGAGGCTAGAGCGATACTGGCATCGGACTTGATCTGACTCCGACCAACTTCTCCATAGGGTCCATTTGCGGTCCTGTGTTGAGGCTGTGAGGACAGCAAAGAAGCCCTCATAGCGTCTGCGAAGTCACGCCCGGCGGAGCTGTTTTGGGTGGTGCGGGGGCTGGTCAGTCCGGCCTCCCTCCGCCTGGACGGGGACTTGTCCCAGGCCCGCTGTGAGGAATTTGTCACCTACTTCGCAGAGAAGATGGCTCGGATTCAGAGCGACTTTGACGCTGGGTTGGGGGCAGTAGGTGGAGAGCGCGAGGTGATGGAGGCCCCGTCTGGACCAGTTTTGTGGGGGGAGTTTCACGAAGTGATGCCAGCCGATGCGATGGATGTCTTGGAGTCTGTGAGAGTGACCAGTTGTGAACTTGAACCTTGCCTGTCCTGGCTGGTGAAAGTCTCCAGGGAGATGTTGGGGACGGTGCTGGCGAGAGTGGTTAACGTGTCTCTGCAGCAGGGGAGGTTGTTGCCTAGCCTCAAGGAGGCTGTGGTACGACCCCTGCTGAAAAAAACATCATTGGATGTGGACACACTTGCCAGCTACTGACCTATCTCTAACCTTCCCTTTTTAGGGAAGGTTATTGAGTGGTCAGTGGCAATCCAGCTCCAGGCGCATCTAGATAGCATCGGTTTCCTGAACCCTTTTCAATCGGGGTTCCGTCCCAGCTATGGCACTGAGACAGCATTGGTGGCCTTGGTCGACGATCTCCACTGGGAGATGGACGCAGGATGTTCTACATTTCTTATCCTGCTAGATCTCTCGGCCGCTTTTGATACCATGGACCATGGGCTGCTGCTGAGACGGCTGCATGACCTGGGGGGTCTGGATGGGACTGTTCTTGAATGGTTCCACTCATTCCTCTTGGGGAAAAGCCAGCGGGTGGTGTTGGGAGCTGAAACATCTTGCCTCCGCGCATTGTCCTGCGGCGTTCCTCAGGGTTCCATTCTGGTTCCATTATTATTTAATGTATACATGCAGCCCTTGGGGGAGGTCGTGAGAGGGTTCAGGGTGCGATGTCACCAATATGCTGCTGATACTCAGCTATACCTCTCTTTTTAAGCTGACCCAGACCCTGCTGTCTCGTTGCTATCGCAGTGTCTGGAGGCTGTGGCGGAGTGGATGTGGCAGAGCAGACTGAAGCTCAACTCCGATAAGACAGAGGTGATGGTGGTGGGGAGAGTGAGGGAGGTGTCGGCCCCCCTGATTGGGGGGCTTCGCCCTCCTATAGCTCAGCAGGTTCGGAGTCTGGGGGTGATATTGGGCTCAGATCTCCGCCTGGATTGACAGGTGGAGGTGGTGGCGAAGGTCGCCTTCCGCCAGTTATATCTGGTGCGGAGGCTGCATCCGTACATCTCCGGGCCAGACCTGGCCTCCCTCATCCATGCCTTCGTCACCTCGAGACTGGACTGCTGCAATGCTCTCTACATGGGGCTGCCCTTGTTCCTGGTTCAGAGGCTGCAGCTATTGCAGAATACAGCAGCCTGGCTCCTGTCAGGGACGGGTCGTCGGGAAAACATAACACCTGTGCTCCAGACTATGCACTGGTTACCAATAGCATGCCGAGCCAGGTTCAAGGTATTGATATTGATCTATAAGGCCCTTCACGGTCTGGGCCCCTCATACCTCAGGGACCGCCTCGCCCTCCACGACCCAGAGTGGCTCCTGCGGTCCCCCGGTGGTGCCTTCTTGGAGGTCCCCGTGTTAAGCAGGGGGCCACAATGGAGAGGGAATTCTCGGTGGCCGGACCATGACTTTGGAACTCCCTCCCGGAGGAAGCTCGCCTGGCCCCAAGCCTTTTAACATTCCGGTGGTCTTGTAAAACCTGGCTGTTAGCCCAGGCCTTTGGGGAGGGGAGAGGGGGGTTAGGATTTTTAGCTCCACCCTACCCTTATTTTTTAAAATGTATTTATTTGTCCTAACCCTGTTTTTAAATTGTGTATTGCGTTTAAAGAATTGTTTTATTTAATTGTTTTTATTGGCTTGTACATCGCCCCGAGATGCCGTAGGCATATGGGGCGACTAAGAAATGTTTAAATAAATAAAAATAAAAAATATGCAGATGACACCCAGCTGTATTTGTCTTTTTCATCCAGGCTCCGTAGTCTCCTTGCTATCCCGGTGTTTGGTGGCGTTGGGAAACTGGATGAGGTCGAGCTGGTTTAAGCTCAATCCCAACAAGACAGAAGTGATGTTGGTTGGTGGGGTCGTTGAGCTGGATGAGGGGTTCGCCTCCATTATTGGGGGTGTGTGTCCTCCTTTGGTTCCATATGTGCGGCACCTGGGGGTGCTCCTGGATTTGCAGCTATGCCTGAATCTTCAAGTGTCTGCTGTGGCCAGGAGCGCCTTTCATCCATTGCATCTGGTGACAAGGCTCTGCCCATATGTCTCGGACTGCAATTTTGCAACCATTATCCATGTGTTCATAACCTCGAGGTTGGACTATTGCAATGCCTTCTACATGGGGCTGCCCATGGTGGCAGTCTGGAAGTTGCAGCTGGTGCAGAATGCAGCGGCCCGGCTGCTTACAGGTATGGGCCATAGAGAGCATATTCAGCCAGTGCTCCATGCTCTGCACTGGCTGCCTATTGTCTTCTGGGCCTAATTCAAGGTGCTGGTTTTAACCTTTAAAGCCCTACATGGACTATGTACCACTTACCTGAAGGATCGCCTCACCCCCCGTGTCCTGGGCTGGTCCCTGCGGTCATCCAGGGACGGCCTCCTGGAGGCCCCGCACTATCGGCGTGTCCGTATGGACAGGAGGGTGTTCTCGGTGGCCGCACCGTTGCCATGGAATGCCCTCCCGGTGGAGCTTCGTCTCAGCCAAGATCTCCTGGCCTTTCAATGGAATTTTGCGTTTTGTTTTGTCACAGATTATTGTATTTAAGAGGGGGTTTTTTAATTAAATTTTTATAATTGTTATGATTTTTACATTTGTATTTATATTACTTTTTATTGTAAGTCGCCCCGGGACGCCAGTGGTGAGAGGGGTGGGGTAGAAATTTAATTAATAATAATATAAATATAATAAATATAAATATAGTTTGAGAGCGCTACTCCCTGAAAGCTATCCGTTTTCCTTTTCACAGTCCCTCCCGTATTTCAGTGGAATCCCAGCAGCTCTGCTATCCCGTAGCCCTTACTTTTTTGTTTGTTTATTTTAATTATCATTTCCCTCCCTGGCTTGGTGCTCCTGTGAGGGAGACGGTGCCTGTGTTAATGGGATTATGCAGGCTGTTAGTTGATGTCTACATGTGCACCGCTCTCTCTTCCTTTGAATTTCACCCGGATAATTGATTTCTGTCTCTTCCATGGCACTTGCCTTTGCGGCGTAGGGTGTTATTAGGCCCACTTTGTTCATTTCTGAGCGACGGAAACCTTTACAAGGCAGCCAAGCAAAAGCAATTGTTGCGTCTCTCACTTTTTATATTAACTAACAGGGAATCACAGGCAGCTCGAAGCCTGCTGGGAGAAATAATAACATAAGCAGCTCCTTGGGAGCAAAGTGGGTCCTTTCAACCACAACAGGCTCCCTGGATGAACAAGTCTTCTCTTTACCCTTGCAATCCCTCTGCGATCCACTCAGTCTCATTCTTCCATCTTGGCTTTCTGCTGCACCTTAGTGTGGCTGCCACTTTGTCCCCTTCTTTCTTCTGTGTGTGCACTAGGCTTGAGACAAGAGCAAGTGGTCCCATTCCAAAGGGAAATACTGACCTTTCAGGAGTGCTTTCGAGTGTCCGTTGGTGCTTCGTCAGTTTCCAGTGATTCTGCACTTCCACCTTTTTTGGGGGGTCATTTGCGTTATTTTTCTGAATTTTTTTACCACTTTCTAGGACTTTTTTTGTCACTTTTCGGGACTTTTTTTTGCCACTTTCCAGGATTTTTTGTCACTTTCCAGGACTTTTCCCCCTCTGAATGACAGTTCCTTCCAACCCTTTCTAGGAATATAGGAAAATTGCATGTGGAGCTGGAATGGTGGGTGTTGTGAGAATGTTAGGAGCCATCTCAAAGAACCTTGTTTACAAGGCAGCAACCTTCTTTTCTTCTTCGAGTAGCTCCTCACAGGCCATTTTTACAAGGCTCCGCCTGGTGGTGGTGGTGGTGGTGGGGTCCGTGAGTGCGCCAGTGCATGGGCAGGGCGTGCACATGGATGCAAACGCATCCCCACACTCATTCACACCCACAGAGTAACTGCCGTTTTCCCCAGTTGCTCCATGTGTGTGGATGAGTGGGGGGGTGTAGGGATGTGTGTTAGGAGGGCATGTGCATGCACCCCCACTCTCCATGGGTGTGTGTGCTCCACATCGTTCACACAGGGCTCCCCCACCCATGAACACGCAGAAATCTGCGTGTTCATGGGTGGGAGAGGTCCGTGTAAAAAGGGCCACATTCTCATAACTGTTTTACTTATACTATCTTAGGTAGGAATTTAGGATGTAAAGCAATGTCTATTCTATCTTGGAAAATCTGCAAATTTGGTTCTGAGATTATTATGGCTGCTATTTCACTAACTCTTCTTAGTGAAGTTATTGCTAACAATAATACTGTCTTTAAACCCCCACCCCATAACCAGTTCATTTGCGCCCCCCCCCCATATAATTAATTCACGTTGCCCTGGGGGTGCAAATGAAATGGTTATGGGTGGGGGGCAGTGTGAATTGATTATGGGGACACAGCTGAACTGGTGTTGTGTTTCATGGCATAATGTGCTTAATAGGCTGGCTGCATTTTGTGTGTCTTGTGTGTTTGATAGCAGCACCTCTGGACTGGTCGCACCGCTTGTGTGCACAAGGCACAGACGGCACCGACAGCAAGAAGCAACAGGCCCTGGAGGCCAGGCTGGCTAAGCTTAGCCCCACCCCCACAGTAAGGCAATGGATGCCGTCAGTCTCTCTGTGCCTGCCTCACTGCCCGCTCGACTACCCCTGCAGCGGAACCACTCCTGGCTGGGGAGGTGTGTGTGGGGGAAATATTTGGAGGCCATGCTTGTCTATGGCCGCTCAACTGAGCACCAGGTAAGGCAGCCAAGGAGTGGCAAGCCAGGGAGGAGGGGAGGCCATGCTTCTCCATGGCTGCTTGGAGGGGTGGAGAATGGGAATCCTTCCTGTCCAGAGGGAGTAAATTTTTATGTAAATGTACACATTTGCATAATTAGATGGGGCCTAATTATGGAAATTAGACCCCGTGCCAAGACTACGCATGGCCTCACAAACCCTGGGGCCGGCCCTGGAGACTGGGTGTAGCCACAGTACAGAGTCTGCACCCTATGGCAACTATCAGCATGTTACGACTTCTGCCTCTGGATGAAGTATCAGAGGGAAAACATCATTAGGTGGTTACGGTTCTCATTTTCGGGCTTTGTGAATTTGAGCCAGGTATATTCTACAGGCAGCGACCCTGAATCCAGCTTTCGACGAGCAGTGGCGTGTCCCTCTTAAACGAGGTACTGTACTTCCACAAATAACTTGCTATTTAACTAGGCAAGACAGACAAAAAGCAGGATTATTTTCCTCATCTCTCTTACCTGGAGAAATGAGGCATGGAGACAAATGGAGAGAGTCTCTAGCCTGCTGCCTCCCTCTGGTGTTTTCCAGGTCTCTGCAGGAAGATGAATAAATAGAACAAGGGCTGAGATGGGAGCAAGTCTTCCCATTCCACAGGGAAATAACGGCCTTTGTGAGCGCTTGTGAGTGTTCGTCAGTACTTCCTCAGTCTCAAGTGACTCTGAGCGTCTGACATTATCGATATTGGTGCCTGTGATTTTTGTCATTTCCTGTCAATTTTGTCACTTACCAGCATTTTCTGGCATTTTAATAATAATTTTGCATCATTTTTATAATTCTCATCATTTTTGGTAACTTTCTGGCATTTTCTTCATTGTCTTTTGTCACTGTCCAGGACTTTTATGCCAGTTTTACAGCACTTCTATAGCAATTTCCAGCACTTCCACAACACTTAGCCAGCATTTTTGTATCGCCACAGCCCCTGGGGTGCAGGCAATTGGGCTTGGGATCATGGGGTGCAGATGGGGTTTGGGATTAGTCCTGCAGCAGGTCTGCTCAACTCACGAAAAACAACAACAAATGGCAAAAACAATGGAAAGACCAGTAAGTTCCGTGTTGTGCAAATGAAGGCAAATTACTTGTTTCCAACGGAAATAGCATTCACCACAATTTGTCATTTCAGGCCTAAACAGAAGATTATGTTTCCCTAGAAAACCATAGCTAGCCAGGAGTTAGCAAACCAACTCCTCTCAGGTTCCCCATCTTTGCAACATCCAGTACAAACCAGGCACTGCAGCAAATGCAATCATGGGGTGGTGATCTCGGAGGATCTTGGAACTAATGTATTGGGCTCTTCAGAAAATCCATAGGCCCTAAGCCAGTGTCCCCCGATCACATACGGGGTCTGAGGGTAGCGTGGAAAGGAGTACCAGCAAAAATGCATCTATCCATCCGAATTGTGGTACTCGACCCAACCCAGTAACATTGGATACTAATTGGTACCTGATTATTGCCTGGCGGACTACCTAAATTATGGATCTACTCTTTTTCATCCCAATTTTATGACTTCCTGATTTTTCCACTTCCAGTAGTGTTTTTCCAATATCCCACCCTGATTTTTCTGAGTTCTGGTGCCAATTTATTGTTTATCGATGAGTAAAACAGTAACCCAGTATTTTCCATTAATTGGGTACCCAACTTGGTACTTGGGTACCAATCGGGCACTCAATAGACTGCCCCACAGTGCAGGTATTACCTATGGGTAGCAAATGCACTACCCATTTCAGCTCTGTTTGAGGCAGAAGCAGGCAGTCGTGATAAGGGAATGGGGGGGTACAATTTTCAGGGGCCAAAAAACTGGGATCTATGGGTATTTTCAGATGTTACAGGATTGCTTCTCACCACACTGAATCACAGCAGATCCCGTGTGGTGGCAACGATTGTGGTAACGTCTGTTTGAGCCCCGCCAGATGTTCACCACGGTGAATTCCTGGCGGGGTTCAAAGCTAACCACGGTTCTGGAGGTGAAGCCAGCCTTGTTTGCCAGCCCCCATCCCGGAATCGGGTCTTCCCGAGGATGGGCAGCCAGGGATGCGCTGGGGGGTGGGGGCAGCTGAGCGGCTGCATGTTGCACCGTGCAGCCCCGCACCCTCCAAGATTCCCCTCTGCGATCAGGCTGCCAGGTCTGATGGATGGCCGGTCTGATCACGGACCGGGATCCGAGATGGATCCCGGTGCAGGGTTAAGTGTGGCGGGGTCCGTCACGTCTGAAATTACCCTATGTGAATAAGGTGTCTGTCAGCTAGGGGTGAAATGAGGATCAATTTGGTTCTCATGAAAAATGAGAATCCTTAGCAAAATCTCAAGATCTCACTAATGAAAATCTTGTATGAATCTCACTTAAAAAGAAAAAAAGAGAGCAATTTTGCATGTGCAAAATGTTTGTCAGGCCGTTGTGCACATGCTCAGACTTTTCCCAAATGGCGACGCTGCCAGTGCCATTTTGAGCATGCACAGTTCTTTTTCTTGTTTTTTCCCCTTGCATAAAATCAAGGGAGAGAGAGAGAGGTGCAGGACACAAATCTCAGCATGGGATGTGACACACACGTGGCACCATTAGGTAAATCAAGAAAAAAAATCTCGCTTGAGAAAGGGTCATGAACCGAGCCTTTTCTAGTTTCTCTTGAAAATCAAGCCGAGAAGCTTTATTCTCAAAACGAATCAAGGAAAAAAACGGAGGTTGATTTTCAGCCCTAGTGTCAGTCTCTTTAGAAATTGACTTGACCAGCCACTAGCGAATAGTGATGGGAGAGATGGGAGATAGCCCTGCCCTGGTACCCGGATGTACCAGAGCCCCAAGCATCTCTCAAGAGGTCTGAAAGCAGCGACTGTACGCAGCCCTTTTGAAGCCCAGAAGGGTGTCTTCAGAACAGGAGAATCCTTCCTTCAAATGTGTGTGCCTCTTTCTGTCTTTGCCTCTTTCTCTGCTTCTCTCTCCTTCTCCGTGCCATCTATCTCTCTGCACTTTTGTTGTTGTTGTTGCCCTTCCTCTCTCTTCAACCTCTCTCCCTCCCTCCTCTGTCTCTACTTTTTTTCTCTCTGCCTCCCCCACATTCTATCACTTTCCTCTCTCCCCTCCTTCCCTTTTCCTCTCTTTTTCCTTTGCACATTCATTCTCTCCTCTCCACTCCTCCCTCCCGAGGCTATCACACCGCTCACATGAATGAATGATTACTAGAAAGAATAGAATTGCTTAACCAAAAAAAAAAAGAGGCGCTAACAACATTTGCTGTGCAGCAACGTGTAAAATGTACAATAATAAAGCAAAATTGTGCTAAATGAATTATGGTTTAAAAAAACCCAAATTACTGACATGTCAAATAGTATTAGCCCTCGGATCCGTAGAAAGAATAAGAATACGTGTATGGATGAAGCTTCTTCCCCTCCCTTCTTCCACACCACTTTTTCTCCTCCCTTTCTAAAGCAAATACCAGCCACTCATAACAGCTGGTTTGGGTGTCTTAAATGAATAAGTTATAAAAGAAAGAAAAGCTAGAAGCTTGCCCAAGAATCGTTTTTCACGGTGTCAGGGTATCAAGGTAATGTGTTACTTTTTGTGTGAACTTCAGATGTGTTCCTGTATGTGAGTGAAAGTCTCATTTCCTTTGACTGGATTAATGATCTCTTATTCCGCGGGAGAAAGGAGATGGGGGAGAATGAAAACGAAGAGAGCTGAGAGAGAGAGAAAGAGAAAGAGAGAAACTCTGTCCGAGGATTGATTTGTAAGAGCTGGATTAATGGGAGAACTTTGTAAAGGAACGGCAAGCTTAGCTCAAATCCTGACTACACTGCAAATTTCAACCCAAGCTTGCAATTGTCCTGCATGGCTCTGACCAAGGCTTGGGTTCACACATAGGATGCAATGCTCAAAGTTCTTCTCAAGTTGTTTCAATAGGACTGCGTGCTTTAGATAAAGTACTTTGAGGACTGCAGCCTCACAGTGTACTGCATAACTAGGGAAAGCAACAAGTTTTCGCTCTTGCAAGCGGCCAAGGTGGGTAAATTGCAATCATTCTGTCCTGCATATGGACAAGATCACCTTTAAGGTGTCAGGGAACAATTAATCTCTTATTTAAATTAATGGGAATTTAGCCACCAACTTAGATGGGAGCTGGATTGCACATTCAGTCTTCAAACTCCTTACATTGGAATAACCCCATTGGTTATATGGCTGCTCCAAGTAGAGCAGAAATGGGTAGCACGTTTGCTACTCACATGTAATACCCATGTTTTCAAACTTTCTATTGGGTCACCACCGATTAGTACCTGAGTACAAAGTCGGGCACCTGATTACCTGAAAATACCAGGTATTGCCATTAATGAGTCACTGATTTACTGATAGGTAAATCATACATTGGTAACAGAACTCAGAAAAATTGGGACGGGAAGTCAGAAAACCGGTGCCAGAAGTTGGAAAACCGGGATGAAAAATGGTAACTCAGGGTAGCCTGTTGGGCACTATTTAGGTACCAAGTCGGGCACTTGATTACCCCAAAATACCAGGTATTAACATTAATGAGTTGCCAATTTAACATTTTTTCCAGTTAGTAAATGATAAACCAGTACCAGAACTTGAGGAAGTTGGAAAAGCGGCACCAAAAGTAAAATAAAATTAAATTGGTACCTGAAGTCAGCAACTTGGGTAGCCCGCCAGGCATTAATCAGCTACTGATTAGTACCCAGTGTTACCGGGTTGGGTCGAGTACCACAGTCCCGGCAGGTATTTTCAGTGTTTGTGTGTACTCATTCCAGCTTTAGCTCAGGGTAAGTGGTTTGAGGATCCTCTGTCTGAACCAATATGGTCAGTACCCCACTATCCCTAGTTTTCTGTCTGGCAGAATATTCCAATGCCCGCAAGCTACTGGCACTGCTCTTTGTACGTGGCCACTGGACATTCCCCTACTGGCCGTCTCCTCCTGAAGCACTATAGGATAATTGCCTGGATTTTCCCAGAATGCACTGACACAAATGCTCTTTGGCAGCACAGCACATGCTGATGCAGAAATTTCAATTGGCACATGGTTGCTTTGGGGGAAACAAAGATGCTGGGGCAGATACAGCTCAACCCATTTTAACCAGGGCAGGAAGGAATGTCACAAAACATGTTTGTGCTTGTTGTGGCTTTAGTGGAACGAACATGGGTCGATCCCCTATTCAAATCAATGTTAGTGGAGATGTGCCTTAGCTGGGAAGTCCCAGTGGGGGTGGGGGGTTGACAAATAATTTCTATTGGTTACCTACCCTTGTTATTCCAAACTCTTCCAAATGCAAGAGGTGTTTGAGACTGGAGTTTTATCTGCAGTCTGTTACTGACTGCATGTCCCACTTCTCTCTTCCACAGTCAGTCATCATAATGCTTTCTGGTCAGGTAGTTTCCTGTCATGGGGACTTTGGTAAAGCAAAGACTGAATTCTCAAGCCAGGACAACATTGTTTATGTCTCTGGGTAGGATCTCTGTTCCTCCCTAGATGCTAATTCTTTAATAATTTGCAAACTTACTCTGAAGTGGCCACAACAAATATTCAATAGTTTCTCCAGCAAATTCTCATTTTCAAGTGCAGAGCTGTTGAATTTAAAGTTAAAAGAGACCACCAGACCATTTTAGTTAGCATGTGACAAGCCACCAAATCCTACCCTACAATCCTCTTGTGAAATCTCAAATTAGATAAAGGTAGTAGAGCTCTTGGAAAACTAAACCATAGATAAGGGTGATAACCTCCCTCCAGGAAGGGGGGGGGGAACACATCCCTTTCTTGGATAACTCCATCCCTTTCTGACTTAATCTCACCCCTTACATAGTGTTGTGGTGCCACGTTGGGAAGGGGGCAGAGTTAAGCGGATTTCATGCCTTCTCTCTAACGAAAACCCACCCATGGGGTGTTTTCACACAGTTGTGGGGGGTGCTTACCCCCAGAGCAGGTCCATGAGTACACCTCCATGTCTCCCTGTTTACTGACCGAGTCCATTTTAAATGGTCAAGGCGGCTGCCACGGTCTCCCTCCCCCACACCATAGAGTTGCAGGCGGATCGCTCGACGCTCTGGGCTGCCACCCGTACCTCCATGGCAAAACCCTTCCAGTCACCCTGAGCAGTCCTATAGGGATGGGCGAACAGAACCAAGTTCGGGAATTCGGTTCGGTTCAAAAATCGAGTTCGGTTTGGACGTTCAGTTTGGTCAACTGAACTGGTCGAGTTCGGTCCGAACTTTATTATTTATTATTATTAAACATTTATAAAGCGCCAACCGCATAACCTGGTGCTGTACAGAACATAGAATCAGACGCGGTCCCTGCCTGTGGCTTACAATCTAAAAGACAAGGAGGGGGAGACAAGGAGAGGGGACAGTGGGAGAGACATGGGAGAAGACAAACAAACATTCAGGCGGATGCGAAGTCTCAGGTGCGTGTACTTGGCTTGGTTACAAGGTGGTCGGTAGCAGCAGTCAGCAGAGGAGGGCTGACAGTAAGAGCAAGGGGAAAGACTAGAGGGCATTGGGAAAGGCAGCATGGAAAAGGTGGGTCTTGAGGAGGGATTTGAAGGAGCGGAGGGAGGAGGCGAGGCGGACGTCGGCAGGGAGGGAGTTCCAGGCATGCGGGGCAGCGAGGGAGAAGGGACGAAGGCGGTTGGGCGAGCAGGAGAAGCGAGGGAGAGCGAGGGAGGGGACAGCGGAAGAGCGGAGAGCGCGCGCAGGAGCGCGTAGGGCGATTAGGTCCGAGAGGTAAGGGGGAGCTTGGTCATGGAGCGATTTGAACGTGAAAACCAGGAGTTTGAACAGGATACGTTCCGGAAGGGGGAGCCAGTGAAGGGAGAGGAGGAGAGGCGTCACATGGTCGAAGCGACGGGCAGAGTGAATGACCTTGGCGGCAGAGTTTTGGATCGCCACAAGGGGGGACAGGTGGGAGCGAGGGAGGCCAGCAAGGAGGAGGTTGCAGTAGTCGAGGCGAGAGATAACCATGGCATGAACAAGGATTTTGGCCGAGGAGACAGATAGAAAGGGGCGAATGCGGGCAATGTTGAGGAGAGCGAATCGGCAGGATTTGGCCACAGAGTCAATGTAAGGTTTAAAGGAGAGGTGCGTGTCAAAAATGAAGCCCAAGCTGCGGGCACGGAGAACAGGACGGATGGTGACCCCATCAATGCAGACGGTCAGGTCAGAGGGAGAGGAGGGGGAGGGAGGAAAAATGAGGAGTTCAGTCTTGGCCATGTTCAGTTTGAGTTGGCGTCGGGACATCCAGGCGGAGATATCAGAGAGGCAGTCGACGAGGCGTGAGCGGACAGAGGAGGAGAGAGAGGGGGTAGAGAGATAGAGTTGGGTGTCATCAGCATAGAGATGGTATTGGAACCCG
Source organism: Sphenodon punctatus (assembly GCA_003113815.1). Classification (NCBI taxonomy): domain Eukaryota; kingdom Metazoa; phylum Chordata; class Lepidosauria; order Sphenodontia; family Sphenodontidae; genus Sphenodon; species Sphenodon punctatus. The sequence goes on along the minus strand of QEPC01009472.1, from coordinate 18,103,968 downwards.
TGGGAGGCAATAATTTCACCAAGGGACCGGGTGTAGATAGAGAAGAGGAGAGGGCCAAGGACAGAACCTTGGGGAACCCCAACCGAGAGGGGAAGGGAGGGGGAGGTCGACTCGGGGAGGGAGACATTAAAGGAGCGGTCAGAGAGGTAGGAGGAGAACCAGTCAAAGACAGAGCCACGGAAGCCCAAAGAGTAAAGGGAGTCCAAGAGGAGCGAGTGGTCGACAGTGTCAAAGGCGGCAGAGAGGTCAAGGAGGACAAGAACGGAGTAGTGGCGCTTCGATTTAGCGACAAGTAGATCATTGGTGATCTTGGCCAGGGCAGTTTCAGTAGAGTGGAGGGGGCGGAAGCCGGACTGGAGAGGGTCGAGGGAGGAGTTGGCAGAGAGGAGGTTCAGGCAGCGGGAGTAGACGACACGTTCCAGGAGCTTCGAAGCAAAGGGAAGGAGGGAGACCGGCCGGTAACTAGAGGGATCGAAAGGGTCCAGGGTAGGCTTTTTGAGGATGGGGGAGACAGTGGCATGTTTGAAGGCAGAGGGGAAGGAGCCTGTGGAAAGGGAGAGATTGACAACATGCAGAAGGGGGGGAGCGACAGTGGGAGCAATAGAGGTCAGGAGGCGGGAGGGGATCGGGTCAAGGGGGCAGGTGGAGGGGTTGGATGAAGAGAGAAGAGCAGAGATTTCCTGGAGAGAGGCAGGAGGGAAGGATGCGAGGAGGGAGGGGGGCGGGGGAGGGGGCGGGAGGGGAGCGGGGGGCGGAGGGGGGCGGGAGGCAATATCCCGACGGATCTTGTCAATCTTGGAGGTGAAGAACGACGCAAGATCCCGAGCAGCAAGGGAAGAGGGCGGGGGAGGGCAGGGGGGTTTGAGAAGGGAGTCGAAAGTAGAGAAAAGGCGGCGAGGGTCGCGGGAGAAAGATTCGATCCTAGAGGCATAATAGCGCTGCCTAGCTAGGGAGATAGCCGAGGAGAGGGAGGAGAGGGAGAATTTGTAATGGAGGAAGTCAGGGAGGGAGCGGGATTTGCGCCAGAGGCGTTCGGCAGCCCGGGCGCAGGAGCGGAGGTAGCGGATGGCAGGGGTAAGCCAGGGGCGGGGGTCGAGGGGGCGGACGGGGCGAGCAGAGGGGGGGGCAAGAGAGTCAAGGGTCGAGGAGAGAGAAGCGTTGAGAGCAGAGACGGCAGAGTCAGGGGAGGAGGAGGCGAAAACGGGGGGGAGAAGGGGGGAAAGATTTGAGGCAAACTCCGAGGGAGTAAGGGCCTGCATATTGCGGAAGGGGCGCATAGAGGGGGAGGAGGAGGGGGGTCGGTGGGAAAGGCTGAAGGAGGCGAGGAAGTGATCAGAATTAGGGCAGGGGTCAAAGGAGAGGTCAGTAAGAGAACAGTCTCGAGTGAAGATGAGGTCGAGGGAATGGCCGTCAGTATGAGTGGGGGAGTCGGTCCAGAGTCGGAGATTAAAGGAGGAAGTGAGAGAGAGAAAGCGGGAGATAGAGGGGGTGGAAGGCGTGTCAACGTGAATGTTGAAATCACCACGGATAAGAGTGGGGATATCATCGGAGAGGAAGAAAGTGAGCCACGATTCAAACAGAGTTCGGAAATTTAAGCCCCACTGAACTAAATGGAATATTATCTTATAGGGATGGGCGAACAGAACCGAGTTCAGAAATTCGGTTCAGTTCAAAAATCGGGTTCAGTTCAGAAGTTCGGTTCGGTCAACCGAACTGGTTGAGTTCGGTACGAACTCTGAACTTCCGAACCGCATTCACCCATCCCTACAGTCCTATACTGGGATAATAAAAGTGGATCTGAAGGGCAGTGGTATGTAGGGATCCATGGATCACCACAACAACCCTTCTTGACATTGGAACACATGTGCCAGCCAGTCGGGGTTAGCTTCAACAACATGAGCTTGGAGAAGGCCGTGTGTACGATACCAGGTTTGGTATTAAACAAAAATAAATTTTCCTTCTAATGGGGATTTTCAGACAGGTTGTCCTAATATATTAACTTCTGTCTGTGTTTTGAATAGTCAATTTCACGGTGAAATGAGTTCTTAATAATATATTTACCAACTGGGAGAAATCTCCCAGCCATCTGGAAAGGAGTGGGGATTTAGTGCCTCCAAATGGAGATTGGATTTTTATTTTATTTATTTATTTATTTATTTATCCATTCATCCTTCTCTCTTCTCCCTCTTTGACAGCGAGGAAAGGATGCTTTGGATCCATGTCCTTCATTGGAGCAAATTAAAAGGGACCACATGGGTGCGGCTTGTGCAGAAACCTCATGCAGGCCACATGGGATTTCTCTAACTTGTCTGGAAAATCTGTTCTAGAATTGGTTCTGTGCCCTTTCACGGAAGCTTGTAGGATGGCCAAGGTCTGGCTCAACTTGAGCCCAAACCTTTTCCGCAATAATTTAAGCACAATCTTCCTTTGTGCTCACATGCATCTTTAACATGCTCCTCTTAAGTGACTCTAATGACAGAAAGGTCAATTAGTAAAACCCAAGAAGCATCCCAAAAACTTACACCAGGATCTACAGCAGACCTACCAACTAGACTTGCAACTGGGTACCTGACCAGCCCATTGAATTTCGGGAGCCCAGATCTCCCCGGCCATGTTCATGCACCAGCTGGTACCCAAATGCAACCCAGTGAGCTACACAACTCCCCAGGATGACTCACCTCACTGGCCGGGCTGCTGCTCCTCTGGTCTGGACTTCTGGCTGCTCCCTGCTTCTCAGCTTTTTCTGAGTGGGGGTATGGGGGGGTACAGGGTAGCTACTAGGGAACACACACAAATGGAAAGAGGACTCCTCGTTCCCCTACCTCAGCAAAAAGCCTTGCAGGGAGGTTTCCTGCTCCTCTGAGCAGTGCACAGATGAGAAAAAAGCAGGGAGCAGTCAGCAGCCTCCAGACCAAAGGAACAGCAGCTCAGCCGGTGAGGTGAGTTAGCCTGGGGAATCACGGGTGCCAGAACTGGTGTTCTGGTGCGTCCCAGGGTATCTTGAGGTGTCCTGGAGTGTCCCAGGTCATTGGATGCGGTTGAGCCATCTGCAATTGAATCCTGACAAGACGGAGGTGATGTTGGTAGGCGAGGGCTTGGGGGACTTGGGGGTGGTTCAATCTCCTCTTATTGGGGGGGTTCGCCATCCCATGGTGTCTCAAGTGCGGAGTTCGGGTGTTCTCCTCAATTCATGGCTCAGCCTGGAATCTCAGATTGTACCTGTGGCGGGGAGTGCGTTTCGGCAGCTACATCTTGTCAGGTGGCTTCAGCCATATGTCTCAGACTCCGACCTCACCACTGTCATCCATGCCTTCATCACCTCGAGGCTGGATTACTGCAACGCGCTCTACGTAGGGCTGCCCGAGAAGCTGGTCTGGAGGCTGCAGCTGGTGCAGAATGTCGCAGTCCGTCTCCTTACGAGGGCGGGCCTCAGGGAACACATGACACCAGTGCTCCAGGCTCTGCACTGGCTGCCTATAAAGCACCGGGCCAGGTTCAAGGTGTTGGTTTTAACCTTTAAAGCCCTTCACAGCCTGGGTCCTACTTATCTGCAGGACTGCCTCACTCCCCATGTGCCAGTGCGACCCTTGAGATCGTCCGTGGGAGTCTTTTTGGAGGTTCCCCGGGCAAGGTGGGTGGCCACCGATGTGAGATCTTTTTCGGTGACTGCCCCTGTGCTGTGGAATTCACTCCCAGAGGAGGCTCGGTTGGCCCCCATGCTCCTGCTATTTCGGCGTTTATGTAAGACCTGGCTGTTCCTCCAGGCCTTTGGGCAAGGGGGAGGAGTAAAGTGAGTGGGGTGGTGGTAGGGTGGGTTTCTTTTCCCTGTATTAGTGATTTTGTAATTGTTTTAAATTGTTTTATTGTTTTATCGTTTATATTATTATTCGTCGCCCCGGGCTGCCCTGTGGGTAGGAGGGGCGGGATAATTTTTAAAAATATAAATATAAGTAAATAA
>QEPC01009472.1:18030328-18070548 GCA_003113815.1 Sphenodon punctatus | reverse complement strand
TTTTTACATTGCAGCCATTTTTAAATGGCTGCAATGCAAAAAATCCGGTACCCGGAATCCGGTACCCCGGACCGGATTACCGGGTCGAATCCGATAATGCCGGTACGCCCGGTACCGGCATTATCGGATACCGGATTTTACCGGTTTCCCACCCCTAGTGGCACTGGTCACCTTCTTCTCCATTTTTTTTTAAACACACACCCAACACAACACACACAACACCCACCAACACTCACCAACCAGCCAAACCAAAACCAACACACACCACACAGCCAAAACACACACAAATCAAAAACGAACACACAGCCAGCCACAACACATGCTCTCACCCACACAAGCGCCGCACGCACTCGAATTTCCAGTTTCCGGCATGATCACGGGCTCTCGTGATACTTTTTCTGAATGCCCGAACCGAACCAAACACGACCGAACCGAACGGCCGAACCCGAACATGGTGAGCGAACCGAACGGCTGAACCGAACCGGACCGAACCGAACGGCCGAACCCGAACCGCGATCTGTTCGCCCATCGCTATACAGCTGTGTTTTCTGGAGCATGATGGCCATCTAGACTTACAAATGGGTCCAAAGCCTTAAAAGATTGAGAACCACCAATTATAATTGAACCCTGGGGGAACTCTGTTACTAAGTTCAATGTAAATTGGAATTCCTGGATTCTACTCCATATTTCTGAGAAGAAATACAAAGATCTGTGTATTTTGGGGGCACAAGGAGGTGCAATTGCATCCCCCTGCCTCCCACCTGGCCTTAATCCTTCTAAGTGGTCTGGCATCATGACGCCATGTCAGAATCCTCTACCTCCCTTTCTGATGTGCCATATCACAGACAGGTGGGGTGAAGCAACTCTCCCACGCCCTGTCCTGCCTTCCCAACCTAATTCTGCTAGCACCCTTGTGTGTATTATATGTCTCTTTTGCTCACCATTGGGGGACATGCAACCTGCTACTCCATTGCCTCTTGGATGCTGGTGTATGAACTTACGGCAACAGGGCATGGGCGGTTTGTCCCATTCCACCGAAAGTGAAGCATCCATTTCCATCTGGAAATGCTTGCATCCTCAACCAGCTGTAAAAACGTTTTTTGAGTTCACAAAGCTGCTTTGCCCGACAAAGACAGTCTTTTAATCTGATCAATTCCTGAGAGCCTGCGAGATCCCAGCGTGAGATACAGGAGGCAGCCCACGGCGCCGGCAGAATGGAACCTCAGCATAATGATGAAGGGACTGGAATAACGGAAAGTGGCATTGCGTGCAAGGGGGAATCGAGCGATACGGCCGGCGAGAAACAGTCCCTTCCATGGAAGTCCACACCGAGTCCTGGGTGCCCATCTCACAGACTGACTTTGCCCTTGCCTGCCTGGCAATGCTGAGGAGGATTTTGAAAGGGAGGACCAGAGTTTTTAGTTGAATCTTCCTCCCCCTACCCCATGCCTTGCAGTGATATTAGTGGTCTTGAGCACTGGGGATATTGCCTCCCCTTTGTTAAGGACCTCTTTCCAGTGTGGGCATTCAGTTTGCACAATGTCTTGCCCTTGTTCTCACCTTTCTGTGCTGAGAGGAAAGTTTTGCTGGGTGACTTAGTGGTCACAATTCCCAAGCTCTCCGTGTGCAATCTGCACAGCACAATTCATTTCCACTGGACATGTGCATGGGTTGCACACATGTGCACATGCATGGGTTGCGTGCGGAACCCATGGGGCGTGGAATCGTCCCCACTGTTCTCAAGCCAAAACTAGCCTATGGCCAACGTGGTGGTGGCCACAGGTGCATTTACATGAGGGGCGCCAGCCAACCAGGCCCCAGGGCATCTGAATCATCAGCTGTGTGGTCACGCTGTGGCTGCCTGCCCAGGATTCCCTTCACTGCTGCTTCTGCCGGCCAGCGCTAAGCAGGAATGTTTACCCAGTACTAACGGGGGGCGGGCTCTGCCTCCCCATGGGAAGGCTCTGACCCACCCATTCGTATTGGCTAAGCACTAAGTAAGTCTAGGGCAGGCAGCTGCGCCATAACAAACACACAGCTGATGATTCAGCTGCCCTGGGGCATGGTTGGTTGGCACCCCTCATGCACATAAATGTACCTGTGTCCACCGCCACATTGGCCATAGGCTAGTTACAGCTCTGCCTCAAACATGGAATTCCCCTCTATTTGGCAGCAGGTGGGGTGTCATGTGTGACCATACCTTTTGTTTTATTTAATCTTCAGGAGCCCAGAGCATGATGGGAGATGAAGACACCTGTTCAGGGCCCCGTGGCCTCTATAGTTCTCGGAGGCCACATGGCACACCAAGATCTGCAGCGAGTCCGTGACATGCCCTGAGGGAAAGGAGTTTTTCCCCTCCATTGTGTGTGGCACCCTGTGATGAACTTTCCTGGATGTGTGTCGTAAGCAGTGGCAGAACACGGGGCTCCACTCCTGCACACGGTTCATTCAGAACGAGGTGGAGCCATGACAAAAGGAGGTGGGGCAAGGGGGCGACCCGTCTCCCCTGTGAAGTGATGTGACATCAGAACACTCTGCTGGGGAAGGGTCATGCCAGAAATGGAGCAAGAGAGCCTCTTGTCATACCCTTTATATTTATTTTATTTATTTATTTATTTAATAGATTTTTATACCGCCCCATCCTGCAATGCAGCTCGGGGCGGTTTACAACAATAAAAACAATTTAAAATCTATAAAATACAAATATAAAACATATAAAACAGGGCAACGTATAATCATGGGTAAATATAAAGGTGGGGGATTAAAAANNNNCCCCCCCCCCCCCCCCAATGTGCAATCTAGCAATACCCTGGATAACAGAGAGAAATCTCCTGGGGGCCTGGAGAATCTGGCCAAGCCTAGAGATTCCAGGTCAAACCTGGCACAGCAGGAGGTCATTTTGGAGGATAGGGTGGTGTGGCCATGTAAGTTGGGGCCCTGGCAGGGCCAGTCTTAGATAGGGACAATCAGGGCAGTCACTCCAGATTGGCCCCCATCGCCGCTAATCTTGAGGGGCACCACAAGCCTCTAGAATACTATTGCCATTCCTGGTGTGTGTGTGTGTGTGTGTGTGTGGTCACAGCTCCTGAGGTTCATGGTGGTGGTAGGTCTCTCAGAAGGACTGTTTCAAACAGACTGTCAGACAAGCACCAGACCAGACAATTGTTAAAGAGGTGTGGCTATGGGGTCACGACTACGGGGCCCTCAAATTTTATTTTTGCCCTGGGCCTCACGAACTCTAAGGCCGGCTCTGCGTCCTGCACAGTGTGCATTATAAGGGGGGGAGACTCTTTGGGCTGTGAGAAGCAAGGGAATCCCTGGAATGGGCCTAGCCCCAATCTTTTTGAGAGGAGGGGGGCAACTTGTGGGTTGCATGGAGGGTCAGGGGTCTCCTGGGTCTGGCTAGGCAGCTTCTTCATGGCGGCGGACTTGCTCATGGCCCCTGATAATATTTTTAAACAGGTGCAGCTAGTTGGCTCAGCGTCCTTCTGGCAAGTGAGCTAAATGAGCAAGACTGAACCGAATGCAACATCTGCTTCATTTTTACAGGCCTAGGAAAGGATAAAGAGCTAATTGCCATATCAGCCATCCGTACGGAGCTGGGATTGTTTCTATAGCTTTGGGGTCAGTCGCTCAGCCGGTGAAAATAAGAGATTCTCCAGCTGAAGTCAGTAGTCCTACACTGATATAACCCACTGAGGGCAGGGCCTTCAGTGTTTGGTCAGTAGCCGTCTGTATGTCTTTAGCTCTCCCATTTTTCTGCAGCCCCTTCCCCACTTTCATTCTCACCCCATCTGTATACCTGCGTCCCCTTCTGTTCATCCCTCCTTGTTCTCTATCCATCTTCTTCTCTCTTGGTGAGAAGTTAAAGTGTGTGGGGGTGGGGGGTGGGTTAGAAAACAACTCGATAGATTTTCTGATAACCTTCCCTCCAGTCTCACCGGGTTACATTATGCTTTAATAGCATTTGAGCCAATCTGTCTGATGCCGTTGTAAAGGTCAATTAAATTCACCCTAAAAATTTCACTCCTGGCTCATTATACGTTTGGAAAATGAATTAGAAGCACACGGTGCCCCAGAGGTTTCTGATATTTTGCTAATGAATATGTCTTAGAATGCAAGGAGGGAAAGAGAAAAGGAAAGGAAAGGAAAGGAAAAGCAGCATCTCCAGACACTCCATGGGTAAAAGAGTCATTGGGACAGCCTTGGGTTATGTCCTAATTAGGCCTGAAACGAGATTTCACCAAAATGGGAAATCTCATTGAAATCCCAGTTCCCGATACTGTCTCAGGTCAATTGAGAACCTGGGTACTTGGTAAGTTCTCCACTGAAATTTTGTTTCTTGATTTTCCGACTTTCTGTTTACCACTTTGCCATCCATTTCAAATCCCAAGAGGTAATACCTATGCAACATTGCATTTTTTGCACTCCATTTTCCCTTGTACTTCCTTGTCACTCATTGGCTGGTACGCAGATTCCTTTACTAGTTGTAACTATCCAGTTGCAGATCGGTCAAAGCAAAGGGAACAACACAGAAGAACAATTCTGACTGAGGCTGGCAATTAAGAGGCACTGGGGGAGGTTAAGAGGTGGGGTGTTTGCACAGTGATTGGCTCAGAAATGCGAAAACAACAAACCCAGAAGTAAAACGGTACCCTCGGCAATGTGGTAAGTAGTAAATTAATGGTATGCGGTAAATGGTAAACCGAAAGTCAGTAAATCAGGATGGTATCTTGTGGTATTGTGATAACTGAGAAATTGCATCAGTGTCATCAAGATATGGTTGGGAAATTGATCCCGATTCCAGATATGTCAAAATTTATCATGATCAGCAATTTAGGGCATTTTTTCATATGGATGAACTATCCCGGGAAAATTAGAATAATCTCTGGTGATTATTGTCCCGGCATCACAAAGTGGTACCTGTTTAGATGGCGATTTCTGTCCCTGGATAACTTTATTTTGGGATAGGCATTGATTTTATCCTGGTGATTAGAGTCTCTGGGATGAATATCAATCCCATGGTGCTTTTTGTCTGTGCTCAGCGCACTGATTTCTGCGATTGAAGAAAATCTGATTTTCTTAATTTTTCTGATTTCTGAGTTGAAGAAAATAGAAACTCATCAGGTATTTAAACTTGGCTCTCCGCAATGCACTGTGGAATGATAACAGTGGTAATACCATCGCCCCACACAGTCATGTGCAGATACCATAGAGGCAGAAAATGCCTAGAGAGGCTGCCAGGTCTTGCTGTTGGATTCTATGACACTAATCACCGGGATAGTGAGTATCTCAGGATAATTGTTCAGACGGACATTATCCCGGGATAGTTTAATATTGGGGTATTATAAACACCAAAGAGTTGGGTTTTATAACATCCTGATATTTTTGTTATCCCAGGATAATAATCACTGTTCACAGCGTTCAGATGGACATGCCATCCGGGGATTAAAGCAATTATCCCGGGATAAATGTCTGTCTGAAAATGCCCTTAGCTGCTTGTTCCAGCCCTTGTCCTAATGGAAGCAGAAGGCGGGAGGCTTGGGAGAGCGAAAGAAAAGTAAAGTGATGTCTTACCCGGATAAAACTGACACTGTTTGGTCACGAAGAGATAAGGAGGGAAGTGGGAGGTGAGGAACTGCAACATAGTGCCAGCCAAATTAATGTGCAAGGCAGAAGGTTGTAGTGCCACTTTCACTGGAGTGGAATGAGCAATGCTGCATCAGGCATCAGACCAGCTGTCTGAGACGTATACCCGAATCTCTGGGTGGCTTCGTAGTGTGGGATGCCCTGATCGACTCTTTTAGGGGAGGAAATAGTAGCATCACCCTGGGGTGAGCTGGCAGGAAAAGCTATCACCCAAGGCTTCTTTTGAATTAATAACAACTTGATTGTTTGATAGCAGTTCTTAACAAAGACTCCTTTGGACCAACATACCAATGTGCATTGATGACCTGGGGATTCTTCGGAAGAAGAAACTGTATCAAATCTGTGCATTAGGGGCTCCTGAACTTTGGTAGGATTGTACTTGCTTTGCTTTTTCTTGGAGTCACCTGTAGTATCGGTAGTGGTGAAACAAATAGATGGGTTTGTATTTACAGATAATAGCTATCCAAATAATATCCACATCCAAAATGATATTCACATTTCCATTTTCACAGTTCTTTGGGTTTGGGGGTTTTCAGTTTATTCAGTTGTTCTGCTCATTTATTTGGTTATTCAGTTATGCTATTTCAGCTACAGCTGCAGCGAGTAGCACATTTGCTACCTGTGGTTAATACCTGCATTTTGGGAACCTCCAATGGGCACCTAAGGTGGTACCTAGCCCCCTGTTAGGTACCCGGTACACCCTCAATGCAGGTATTACTGGGTGGGGCATCCCAGGATGCCCCAGGATGCCAATTCTCCCCGGGATGACTCACCTCCATTCCTCTGCTTCTCCTCCATTCCTGGTCGCTGTTCAAGGCTTGCTGCTCTCTGCTCCTCCCCGGCCCACACGCTGCTCAGCTGGGCTGGGGACTTCCTCGCATGGCTTTTTTTCAGGTGGGGGGAGCGAGGAGGCCTCTTCTCACTAATGTGCACCCCCTAATGGGTTCCCCATTCCCAGGGGGACCGATATTGGGGGTGCACATGGGTCTTGTGTGCCCTCCCATTTTGAGTCCCCCTGGGAATGGGGGAACCCATTAGGAGATGCATGCAGGTGAGAAGAGGCCTCATCACTCCCTACCCCGTGCTCAGAAAAAGCCAAGCTACCTGGCCAGGGAGGAACAGGGAAAAGCAAGCCTCCTCGAGCAGCAACCAGGATTGGAAGAGCAGCAGCCTGGAGGTGAGGTGAGTCAACCTGGGAGTCAGGAATCCCGCTGGACCATGTTCGGGTACCAGCTGGTGCCCAAATGAAACTGGAGTGAGTCGGGCACCCCAGATTTGACTGGGTGCCCAATTTTCTGGGTACGTGGTTGCAGCTTTAGTTTCAGCACTATTCGTTATCATGCATGTGCAACAACTGAATAAACCAAAAAACCCGAACTGAATTAACAAAATAATTTTAAAAAACACAAATAAACTGAATATACCGACATCACCACCTTGTCCCCTCCTCAAATGAACAGCTGGAAAACAAGCTATCTAAAGTGCATAATCTGCACAAGGTGGGCCAAGTTCTTTGATAGCGTAACTAGCTTAGTGGACGAGGGGAACACTGTAGACATAATATACCTTGATTTCGGCAAAGTGTTTGGCAAAGATTTACACAAGCTCCTCATTGACAAGTTTGCAGAATGTGAGCTGGGAGATAGTACTAAAAGGTGGATTCACAGCTGGTTGAAGAATCATACTCAAAGAGTGTTTGTCAGTGGTTCATATTCAAATTGGAGGGAGGTATTGAGTTGCGTCCCATAGGGCCCTGTCCTGGGCCCTCTTGCTGTTCAACATCTTTATTAATGACTTGGCTGAGGGAGTGGAGGGAATTCATATGAAGTGTGAAGATGAGAGAAACCCAGGGGGGGTAGTTAACACCTTGAGAGAGAGGATTAGAATTCAAAAAAATCTTGATAGGTTGCATATCTGGGCTGAAATGAATGAAAATGAAATTCAACTGAGATTAATAAAAAGTTCTGCCTTTATGGAAAAAAAATCCAAATGCACAAGTATAATATGGGGGAATACTTGGCTTGCTAGCAGCACATGTGAAAAGGATCTAGGAATTGTTGACTACAGACTAAATATAAGTCAGCAATGGGATGTGACTGCAGAAAAGGCTAGTGAAGGTTTTGGCTGCATCAGAAGCATTGTCTCCATCTCAGTGGAGGTAATACTTTCACTCTGTCCAGCAGTGGTTAGATTTCACCCGGAGTATTGTATCCAGTTTTCAGCACCTCATTTTAAGGACACTTTTGACAGACTGGAGCAGATTCAGAGGACGGCAGCAAAGAAAAGGTTGAGGGAAGGAACATGATATGTTTAGCCTAGCAAAGGGAAGGCTAAGGGGAGAGATTATAGCAGTCTTCAAATAGCTAAAGGGCTGCCACCAAGAAGAGGGCAAGGAACTGCTCTTCATTGCCACAGAGCGTACGACTAGAAATAACGGGTGCAAATGACAGGAAGGTAGATTTTGGTTAAAGATCAGGAAAAACCTTCCTAACAGTAAGATCAGTGTACTAAGTAATGGAAAAAGTTGACCTAGCCTAGGGAGGTTGTAGGCTCTCCATCACTAGAGGTTTTGTTTGTTTGTTTGTTTGTTTGTTTAAAAAAGCTGGACAGTCATCTGTTGGGGATGTTGTGGTTATAGTCAGGCTGCATCCAAGCAGGGCATTGGGATACATGCTCTTGAGGCCTCTTCTTACCTGACAGTCTATGATTCTGAGTATCTGTTCCATTAGAATTGGCTCAAAATGTCTCATGCTTTTCTTGCACAGAACAGGGCAAAATTAATCAAGCAGATTATTTATTTATTTTGTTTTATTTATTTTATTTTCATCATCTATATACTGCCCCCTCCTGCCCAAAGGCAGCTCAGGGTGGTGCACAGCATATAATAAAACATAATACAAAAATATAAAAAATACAATATAAAATATCAATTAAAAACCATAAAACAATAAAGGCCCAGGAGAATAAATACCCCATTACCCCAAATGAAACCCCACCCATCCACTACCCATCCCCATCACCAAATACCTGGCAAATACCTGGCAAAACAGTCAGTTTTTGCATTGTCTACGGAAGGAGGGGAGATCCAGAGAGAGGTGAATCTCCACTGGTAGGGAATTCCATAGCCGCCGCACAGCCACTGAAAACGCCCTCTTGAATGTCACCACCTGGGAAATCCAGGGGCCCCCCAAGAGGGCGCCCCCAGCCAACTGCAGGGGCTGACCCAGGACACAAAAGATGAGGTGGTCCCACAGATAAGTTGGGCCCAAGCCGTATAGGGCATTAAAGGTAATAACTAACACCTTGAATTGGGCCCGGAAGACTATAAGCAGCCAGTGCAGAGAACGAAGTACAGGTGTTATGTGCTCCTGATGGCCTGTCCCCATCAGGAGGTGATCCGCCAAATTCTCCACCAGCTCCAATCTCCGAGTCATCACCAGGGGTACCCCCCACGTAGTGTGTTGCAGTAGTCCAATCTTGAAGTGACAAATGCATGGATGACAGTGGCAAGATCAGAGCCTGAGATGTAAGACCAAAGATGTCAGATCAGATGTAGTTTACCAAACGCACTCCTCGCAACAGTTGCCATCTGGGCATCCAGGCGGAGCTGCGAATCAAGGAGGACTCTGAACCTGAGGGACCAAGGAGGAACGCACCCCATCAAGGATGGGGACCTCTGCTCCCTCAGCCTTACCCACCAACATCATCTCCATCTTGTCAGGATTCAGCTTCAGATGACTCATCTTCATCCAATCCCCCACTGCAGCCAGACCCCAGGCAAACCCTGAGACTACCGGGTCTGGGTCCGTTGAAAACGAGAAGTAAAGTTGGGTGTCATTCGCGTACTGATGACACCGAACCTCAAACCCTCTCAGGATCTTGGCATGGGGCTGCATGTACACATTGAACAGGAAAGGGGACAAATTAAACATGGGGATGCACGGGGACCAAGAGCTTGTGTGCTCTCTCCAGCAGAAGTTGGTCCAATAAAAACTCTCAGCTGAATTACTTGTTGGTATATGCAACATCCATAAATTAATGCCTGCTGTATTAAGAACAGTAATTGACTATAGAGCCACCAGATGGTGCTGCTAAGTTTAGGTGTACATGGAAGGGAGATGTTTTTTAAAAAATTATTATTATTATTATTATTATTATTATTTTATAAATTTTTACCCCGCCCCTCCTGCCATGCAGCTCGGGGCGGCTTCCATACATTAAAAAACAATAAAATCAATTAAAAATCATCATAAATATTATAAAATATTAAAACAGGTAGATACAATCATAAAATCAAAAATAGGTGGGGGAGCTACAAACCCCCCACCCTACTCACCCTTCCTTCCAAAGGCCTGGGCGAACAGCCAGGTCTTACAGTTTCGCCGGAATGTTAACAGGCTAGGGGCCAGGAGAGCTTCCTCCGGAAGGGAGTTTTGCATTTGAATTCCTTTGTGTAACCACTCCTTCTTCCCTTCTCTCTCATTGTCTCAGTCTCCGTTTTGTCTTACTACTGGTTAGATGTAACTAAGGATCTATGCCTGAGAAAGCTTAAGTAAAGTTCTGTTTTTAAACCTTCAGCTGCATTTGTCCTTACTGATTGTGAATCAGTTATTACTCTGCAACATTACTGACACCGCTTTTATACGAGGGCGCTGGAGCAGCGCGTTAAGAGAGAAGCCGTGCCGCGCTGCCGGAAGTGATGTGCTCTCCGTTGCCGGCAATGGCGGCTGGAGACGCGGCACTTTGCAGAGGGGCGTTCTGGAGACCTCAATTTTCAGGCGCGGCTTCTCTCTTAACGCATGGCTGCGGAGGCGATTTCAGTGCCCTCATCTAAAAGTGGTGTAAGTTTCTCGCCTTTGACCAACACTACAACCACACTCTCAGATAAACCACTTGTTAGTTAGGCCATGATTTTTAAAAGGGCCTACTGCCTTTGAGTGTACAAAATTAGACCAGTTTAAACAGCCTGATTAAAGGAAGGGCTGACCCACCACTCTCTGAAAAGTGCCTTCTAAGGCAATGTAAGGAGAACACACCAAATTGCTTTTTGTTTCTTAAAACCTTGGCTTACTTGCTTAAACTCCACTGACATGTAGCAGACCCCAGCAATTTGCTGCCCTCTGCATTGAGCTCAGATATCTCCTTGGAGTCTTGAGTCATGGAAGTTCCATGGAAAGTGAATAATAAGGAAAATGAAGACTCCGGGAGTTACGTCCTCATCAAATCTCTGATCTAAGAATACTTCATTCCTGCATATTGCACAGGGCAGCAGACAGAGGCCTTAACACAAGCAAGCTGCCAGCATCCTCTTGGAGTTTTTGACAACTAAGCACCCTTTGCTTCTTAAATGGGCTAGAAACTAGGTCTCTTTCTGTAGCCTTTTGTCCAAGTGAGTTGAGTTCCCTGGCAGAAGTGGCCTTGTGGGAACAGAGGAAACTTTGATCAGATGAACTGATATGCTTTAAATGAGAACACACAAAGGAGTTTTAGAGAAGCAAAAAGAAAGGGGGGGGGGGAAGAACCATGGGTCCTCGGGTGGAACAACTGCCCCGTAAAATGTGAGCTAATAGGGAATGTGTGCTCAGCAGGCTGCTCCTGGTTGAGCGAAGGTGGACGCATCTGCTGCCCAGATGGTAAACCGGGCACTAGCTGGCAGAGGAGACTGGGAGAGAGTGTGCAGGGCAGGAAAGAACGTTCTTTTCTCCCTTTCATGGATATTAGGCTTCAGCTGGGAAGAGCAGTATGGTGCTGTGATATCAATTATTAGCGCCTCAGTAAATTAGCTAGCAAATTAGTCCTTAAAATTTCGAATTGCATGTCCTCTCTAATACACAAGCCCTCTGGTCAGTTTACACATTTTTTAGCGAGGCTAAGAAGATGGATTCATTCTGACTTGGCATCTTGGAAGAGAGGGATGACAGATTCTTTGGGATGCAGGTGCTTTTGGAAAGGACTGGAAAGTGAATCTTACGAGGAAAGGTTGAAGGAACTGGGTATGTTTGTTTAGCCTAGCAAAGTGGAGATTAATGGGAGATATGATAGTCATCTTCAAATATCTAAAAGGCTGCCACAACGACGACAGCCTTAAACTGTTGTGCATTGCTGCAGAGAGCAGGGCCAGAAACATTGGGCTCAAGTTACAATAAGGTAGGTTTCAGTTAAATATCAGAAAAAATGTCCTAACAGTGAGATAGAAACTGAAAATCTTAGAGCTGGAAGGCATCTCACGGGTCCTCCAGTCTAACCCGCTGCTTGCCTAGGGAGGCTGGAGGATTTCTTGCCCAGATTAGGCTCTTAGGGCGGTCTGACTTCAATCGCTCATTTGTGATCTTTTGTGCACAGAATCGGGCCCGGGGTATAAGTGGTTGCTTTCCTTCCAAGATGACGAGGATGTGGTGGCTCTCGCGTCCTATGTCTGGTTAGCTTCCCAGAGAAGAGAGATGATCAGGGGGGGCTTACAGGGGTCAAGCTCTGCCATGGTAAGCCCTGTAAAAGAGCAAGGCAATCTGTGAACGGCATTAGCCGATGATACTATTATATGGCTAGATTGCCACATGCTAGTATTATAAGTATGTGTGGATGGTTCGATATGTACTGTTGGCCCTCTCAGTGTGAGGCTGAGGTCAAGCCAGCTACAATATGGAGAGAATGGCGATTTAGGTATGACTAGCCATATTTAGAAGGAAATGGGCCTGATATGATGGTTGGACCAAAATATTGTCCTAAACTAATAGAGGTTAAGGTTGATATTCTTTGTGGTTGTTGCCCTGTTTGTTAGGGTGCCCCGAATGAATTGTATTCTGCTCAACCAATCTATGTAAAATAGACTAGGGTAATTGATAATAAGTTCTGATTAGTCTATGGTGTTATTATGTATTTGATATGGTAGATGCGATTTTATACTTTTGCTAAAACTAAGATTTTCTTGTTCAATTGTTCAATTGTTTTGTCATGTTTTATCCTGTCCTGATTTAGTGATTGTATGTTGTTAAATAGCATTATTGTATTTATATTTGTTTGGTTCTATTTTGGCCATGGCGAGAGCCCGTGCCTAATAAAGAATAAAGAATAAAGCCCAGATTAGATGACCCTCGAGGTGAATTCCAACTCTATGATTTAATACGACGGACCATTTAGGAGGAAGGCCCATTGGTGGCAGGCAAACTGGTGGAGACGATTGTCAAGAACATAATTACTGGGCATATTGATAAACATGGCACAATGGGGAAAAGTCAACATGGATTTAGCAAAGGGAAGTTGTGCCTCACTAATATACGCAAGTTTTTTGAGGGAGTAAACAAGCATGTGGATAAGGGTGAGCAGCCAGATGATATAATGTATCTGGATTTTCAGAAGGCATTTGATAAGGTCCCTCATGAGAGACTCTTCTTGAGGAAACTAAGTAGTTACGTTATAAGAGGCTGTGTCCTATTGTGGATCGGTAACTGGTTAAAGGCTAGGAAACAAAGGGTAGAACTAAATGGTCAGTTTTCACAATGAAGAGAAGTAAATAGTGCAGTGCCGCAGGGATCTGTACTGGGAGCGGTGTTGTTTAATAACTTCATCAATGATCTGGAAAAAGGAGTAAAGAGTGAGGTGATCAAATTTGCAGATGACACAAAGTAGATAAAACATGAGCAGACTGTGAAGAATTGCAAGAGAATCTTGTGAGACTGGGTGATTGGGCATCTAAATGGCAGGTGAAATTTAATGTGGACAAGTGCAAAGTGATGCACATAGGGAGTAATAATCCAAACTATATGTGCTCACAATGCTGGGTTCTAAATTAGGAGTAACCACTCAGGAAAAGGACATTGGAGTCATTGTGGACAATACATTGAAATCCTCGGCTCAGGCCGCTTTTAGACGATCATGCTGCGCGCTCACGCGGTGTTTCAAAAACCCCGTGAGGAGAGATTACACGTGACACCGCCGGCAATTGCGCACCTGATATGCGCCGCGCATTCTTTTCAAGCCGCGAACTGACCGGGAGCCTGATCGAGGTAGGTCATTCGCGGCTTGAAAAGAATGTGCGGCGCTGTATCAGGTGTGCGTTTGCCGGTGGTGTCACGTGTAATCTCTCCTCGTGGGGTTTTTGGAACCCCGCGCGAGCGCACAGCGTGATCGTCTAAAAGCGGCCTTAGTGCGCAGCAGCCGTCAAAAAAGCAAAAAGAATGTTAGGAATTATTTGGAAAGGGATAGAGAATAAAACTGAAAATATCATAATGTCCCTATATAAATCGATGGTGCGAATGTGGGTAATTTCAGACGTAATGGGCCCGGAGGCCCGCCACGCTGAATCACGCATCGGGATCCATTTCAGATCCTGGTCAGGAATTAGGGCGGCCTTTAGACGTGCTGGCCTGATTCTCACCGGGGATCGGGAAGAGGTGGGGCTGCGTGGTGTGACATGCGGCCGCAAAGTCCCCCCCCCCATGCTTCCCCGGCCTCCTGCCCTACAGGAGATGGGCGGGCATAGCAGCCAATCCAGATTCCCGGACGGGGCTGGCGGCCAGACATTCATTGTGGCCATTGCCAGCCCCATCCCGGATTGTGACCAATCTAATCACGATTCCAGAGGTGAGGCCGGCCTCACCTCCGGAATCGTGGTTATTTAGATTCCCACCAGGTATTCACTGTGGTGAACATCTGGCGGGAATCCTTTAGATATTACGGGACAAACGGCCACCACAAGGGACTCACTGTGGTTGACCATGGTCTCGTTATGTCTGAAATCACCCTGTATCTTGAGTACTGTGTGCAATTCTGGTCAACGCATTTCACAAAATATATAGTAGAACTTGAAAAGGTGGACAGAAGGGCAACAAACATGATCAAGGGTTTGGAACAACTTCCATAGGAAGAGAGGCTTGATAGGTTAGGGCTCTTCAGCTTGGAGAAGAGAAGACTGAGAGGGAATATGATAGAATTTTATAAAATCTTGAGTGGAGTGGAACAAGTAGATAGGGAACGTTTATTTACCCTCTCAAGTAGCACTAGAACTAGGGCACACTCCATGAAACTAACTGGTGGAAGCTTTAAAACAAATAAAAGTTAGTATTTTTTCACGCAACACAGTTAAATTATGGAATTTTTTGCCAGAGGAGGTTGTTAGGGCCAGTAGTATAGCTGGGTTTTAAAAGGACTGGATAAGTTCTTGGAGAATAGGTCCATTAATGGCCATTAGGCAAGTAGATTACGAAATGGGAACTTCTTACTGTTGGGAGCGGGGAGTGATCAGCAGGGAATGGATTGTCCATTGTGACTGCTGATACTTCTCCCATGCGACTGGAATTAGCCGCTGTCGGAGACAGGATGCTGGGCTTGATGGACCGTTGGTCTGACTCAGTATGGCACTTCTTATGTTCTTATATTAAGACTCTAGTCTCCCTGACTCTGGAAAAGCAGAGGCAGAGGCTGTTACCCTTTGTATCACTTTAAAGAAGATTTGAAACAGGGAGTGGATTTATTATTCATGGGTATCATTCCTATTTTCTGATAGCCCTTAGAATATCTGTGACCAAAACACTTACTTGTCTTGCATGTTTATTTTTCCGCGTATGTTATTTTGTTCTTTTTCCACCCAGTTTCATTATTTCAATATTTCAGTCATTTCGGTATTTTAATTACATCCTTTTTTTGCAATTGTGCATGTGCAATAGTGCGAATATTGCCTAAATAAGGTAACCGAGATGCCAAAACAACACTGAAAAAAAAACCAAAACTGGGGGGGAAAAACCCACCACCCTCAACCCAGATTATTTGAAACAGCTACTCAACAGAGCGTACATGGATATCGGTTATTGTCCGAATCACCATTTTCATTTCAGGTCAGGTATAATTGACAGGTTTACACAGTTTTTGAGGGGGGTGGGGAGGCACTTATATCTGCTCTACTTTAGGGAAAACAAACAGCTGTTGGACAGAGAAGTTGTGAGGTGTATAAGTATCTCCCGTGTGTAACAATTCCTCATCGTTTGCCAACGTGTCTTTGTGGTGTGTGGTGTATTCGTCTGTGTCACGGTCTATGCGCGGTCACAATGCATGTAGATCCCTTGAGCGTTTTCAGATGGACCTCGGGGCGGCCGCCCCTGGCTCTGCTCTGGTCTGAGGTAGGTTCAAATGCAGGTGGTCACCGCCACGGCGAACCCCAGTCTGCGCGCACACTCTCTCCTCCACACCATAGAGATGCAGGTGGATCACCAGCCGCTCTAGGGCCCTTTTCACATGAGACGCCCCCACCCATCTCCACACAGTTTTGCTGCATGGAGATGGGTGAAGGCGCCCGTATGAATGCCCACAGAGGATGGATAGGGGTGCGTGCTTGCTCCCACGCTCCACCCACCTCCACCCATCACCCACCCATGGAGCAATGGGCTCCGATGCATGCTCCATGGGTGGAGGTGGGTGGAGATGGGTGTGCGCCCATTCCCATGGGTGCACACCCACCGTGGCCGCACACCCATCCCCCCCACACCACGCTCCGTTTAAAAAGGGCCTAGGCTGCTGCCTGTAGCTCTATGGCTGTTGCTGGGGCAACCCCCGGAAGGAAGCAGAGCTGTAGCG
Organism: Sphenodon punctatus; assembly: GCA_003113815.1. Lineage (NCBI taxonomy): Eukaryota > Metazoa > Chordata > Lepidosauria > Sphenodontia > Sphenodontidae > Sphenodon > Sphenodon punctatus. The sequence goes on along the minus strand of QEPC01009472.1, from coordinate 18,054,333 downwards.
ACCCGTCTGCGTGTAGACTGACCGCTGCTCCACCCCCGGCCCACGCTCTGGGTTTGGGCGGCCTGCTCTGCTTGCGGTGCTCCAGGATGTTCCAGATCTCCTCCAGCAGAGCTAGCCTGGAACAGGCAGTTCCTGTTCCGCTCCTGCTCCGCCTCACCCCAGATGGGCCATCGGTGGTGGGGTGGAGTAGGTGTCTGTCTGGTGTGCGTAGTAGGATGTGATGGGGTCTCACCTCCACAGCTTGTATATGTGCTTCTCTTGAGCTGTCCACTGTCCGAGACAGGATGCTTGGCTACATGGACCGCTGGTCCGACCCAGGATGGCACTTCTTATGTTTTTATGTTTTTATTCAAGCTGTTTGCATGTGTTTGTCATGGGGAAATGAGATATCTTCAGCCAATCCTGCTTTGTTGCTGTGCATAGAAAATAATGAAAGGCACAGCCTAAGTACCCTTCTTCCATCACATCAGAACCAAGGGACCATGAAATGAAATCTTAATTCTAAAGCTGATCACAGGAAAAAATTTTAATGCAATGCATAACTATACTGCTTAGCGCTTGCCATTCATAGATCTCAAAGCCCTTATAAATCGCCACCACCCATTTTACAGGTGGGGAAACTGAGGCACAAAGCGTGGCAGTGGCGTCCCAAAAATCACCTACAGCAGATGAGTGCCAGAACAAAGGACAGAACCCATTCTCTCCTGAGTTCCAGTCCAAAGCATTATCTGCTACACCACAGTGTGATGCACTGCTATGATAAATTAGTATGGCTGAGAGCTCGCATTTGGGAATTAGTGTTTCTTAACTGGCTCTCCTGCTTTGTAGATCCTGAAGCCATTCTAAACAGTGGTGGGAGTCCCAAGTTTTCTTACTGTTATTGAGACCAGAAACAGTATGTGTCATTGTATCTTCTCCCACCGGTGGAAAGAAGGTATGGATATGGTTTGACTATTGTCAGTGCAATCAATTATACCATCGTATGCCAAGGTCCCATTCTTACCTTTGGTGGGTCCCCCACACGCCTCTCTCCTTCACTGGCTGGGGTCCACACACAGTCAGCTTCAAAGCTCAAAGCACTTCTAGTCCTCTGGCCCTAAAAGACTTTCTCCCCCACTGCTGCTCCCCACCCCTGCTCTCCTGCCTTTTGCATCTTTCCTAAAAGCCAGCCCCCATCTGACTTGTTCTGCAGGGAGATATGAAGGGCGGAAATGCCTGGGTTGGAGGGGGCATTCAAGTTTTTTTTTTCCAGAATACATTATTCATTTTCAAATAAGCTTTTGAACTTTTGGTGCTGAGGTTTCCAGTCGTGTAGCACAGCGCGAGGTGCAGAGCTTCACGCAGAGAGACTGACCCTTCCGAGGCCAGAGAAAATGGCATCTTACAGGCTGACTTGGAGGAAGTGTAGAGCACTCATTCACAAACTTCAGTAACCTGGCCTGCTGTTCCTGGCTGCTGTCCCTTCTCATACCATCGCAGTTAGAGCTACATCAGCCTTGTCCTTTCCTTCTCCCACAGGAGAGAGCTCACCTCCTCAGCCCTTCTCCTGTCAGTTACACTTTGCAACCTCTCCTTCTCTGTGCCCTTCACGCCAGTCCCCAGACTTCATCCCAGCTCCTCCTCTCTACTGACTGAGCTCCGACTCCCATGCGCCATCCTGCTTCCCTCTGCATTTATCCATCGGGGACACCCGAACGCAGGGGCGTAGCTACCATGGAATGAGCCCAGACTCTGCAAGCATCCTGAGCACGACCAGGAGATCTTCAGAGTGTGCAGGGGAGGGAGCAGGGTCAGCACTCCACCCACTCTGACAGTTTTCTAAAGATGCTCAGGGCTTTTGCAACGGTCCCTGCCGAGAAAGAAATGTTCAGAGTGAGTGGGGGTAGAATGCTGATCAACCCCCCTACCCACTCTTAAATCATCCTTCCTACCGGGGGGGCTCCACTGTGAGCCGGGTGCCACCTTCACGAATAAACCCCACCCCTCCCTAGAAGCTCCACCCCTTTGTCCTGGGGGAGGCATAACTGGGGACATGAACCAGGCCTGCCACAGCCTTGCTAAGCCGCTGCTGAAAGTGAGTCATCAGACTCAGCCTTGCATTGCTCTTTCCTCTGAGGCCCTTTTCAAACGGGCCACAGCTGGGGGAGGGGGGCGACGGTGGGGCGGGGGTGTGTGCCTCTGCAGGGGCAGTGCCGGGGGGGGGGCAGTGCACACACCCACCTTGCATCCCCACACATGCCCCTGCACAGAGCAACTGGCGTTTTTACTGGTTGCTCCATGCGGGGGCGATTGGGTGGAGGTGGGTGGGGATGCCTTGTGGGTGGGGATGCCTGGTACGCGGGAGCATGCATGCACCCCCACCAGCAGCCCCGGCTCTGCAAACAAGACACAGCCAGGCACACCCACACAGTGGACATGCGTAGGTGCGTCTCGTTTGAAAAGGGCCTGAGTTTCTATTCCACGTCAGCTGCCCAGTCTTCTCCCCAAGAATTATTGCCAACTCCTCTCTCTTTAAAAAAAATAATTAAAAATGCAGTTTAGCAGCATCCCCCACCCGGTCAAAAGTTACAGAAAGGTTATTTGGTGAATGATGGATATTGATGTCCTTGGCCAATGCCCTGACCCCATCAGCTTGACTGTGTCCCTTCTTAGCGGCACTTGTCAGACCTTTTTAAAATGACCAGCCTCCCACGTATCGGCCTGCTTAATGCGCAGTTTGACTCATCAGATTTTTTTTCCTCTCCTCTTTTGGAGGCAGCCAAAATGATTCCCTATGGAATAGGTTTGAAACTACAAGGTTGGATAGCGGTTTATATCAGCCTCATGATGATATGCTTAAGATGTTCAGTGGAAATTTGGCACCATTCAGAAACTGACCTTTAAAAGTAAAAGATTATTCTGAGCTGGGTTGAGTTAGTTTTACCTCCTCAATTGCCCTTCAGTCCCTTAGTGCTGGGGTGGCCAAGTAGTAGTCTACAATCTACTGATAGATCACAAGCTTGTGCCATTAGGGTCACAGTGTGGGAAGGGGGACCAAGAGATCTGCCTCTAGGGATGAAAGTGGGGCCTGCACCTCAGGCCAACGTACTGGACTCTAAGGGGACCCCTTGTAAATGCCAGTAGGAATTGTTCAGAGTGGGTGACTGAGGAAAGGGGTCTAATGCCACCCACTCTGAATGGTTCATAGTAGTGCTCAGTCTGATTGCAAAGGGCCCCACCAAGAAGGAAGTTGAAATGGGGGATACTTGACACTTGGAAAGGAGCATGTTCACATGAGAACTGGGTGGGACAAAGCAGCTCTCCTGCTCCCTGCCCTCCTCTGAATGTCAGCCTGCCCGTACCGTTAACCTGGACCTTGATCTTTTGGTGACGGCAGCAGGGAAGCTGCGCTGGTAGAACAAGAGCTGCTTTAATTCTTGTGTCCCCACTTCCTGGGCCTGTCTCTGTGTTGCACTTGGCTTCCTTGTTCCCCAGCCTTGCTCCCTGCTTTATGACCTTAATTCTCTTTCCATCCGTGAGCCCCAACCGTGCTCCCCTTCGATCCCCCATTCAGACTGGCTCCTTGCCTTGACCTTTGGCTCAGGTTCCTGACCCTGTCTTTGGATTACCCCTTGACTCCACTTGGTTAGATCCTGTTGCTCTGTGTCCTGTCCCTAGCATCCCAATCTCCCAACATGTGCCCACGTCCCGGATGTCCCATACCCCAATCCTTTGGGCCAATATTAAATTTCAGTCACCATCCTGATGATGACTATTTCCATGCAGCCTCCTCCCAGCTCATCTTGTGTGGGTAGCTCACTGGAATGAATGTAGGATTTGAAGCTATGCAGCTTGGGTTTGCCAGTTTGAATTCACCATAAGCTGCTTGAGAGCTGGCATTTCTCCCCACCCTCCCATCTGTGCCCCGTTTTATACTGGGTTTCTGAACACCCAGAAATCTGTGTTCGTGGGTGTTTGCCGCCCGTGTGAACTACGCCACAGCTGGGTGGGGGGAGTGGGTGTGTGTTCATGCGTGCTCCCAGCGCACACCCATCCAAACCCATCACCCACCCACAGAGCCACCCATAAAAACAGAGGAGGCTCCATGGGTGGCGGTGAGTGTGCACCGTGAGAACCTCCTGCCCACCCAGCATACACCGACCGTAGATCACACTGACACCCCCTTCCTCCATGCTGAAACTCGTGTAAAAAGGGCCTGTGAGGTTGGGCTTGATGAAGTTTTTAACCATGAGACTTATGGCTAAATAAATTTGCTAACCCACGTTACTTGCTGGAAGCATGGGGTGAGGCCAAAAAGACAGGGCTCCTTGCCTTCCAAAAGAGTGGCTGCCTCTCTGGACTAGGATACGAAGGCCTTTCCTTATCCTCTTCTGTGGATAAGTAGAGGTGTTCAGTTTTCAGAGCAGTCAGACCAGTGGGAAATACGCTCGGAAAAAAATAAGTCTTGATGGGCGGTTTAGGAACACAAAGAAGCTCATTTTAGACAGGTCTTCTCTACCTACTGAGAAGCTTCTTCAGCTGAGGAACATGCTACCTCATCACCCATCCATCCACCGTTTCGTTGTTTCCCCTCTGTCTGCTCCAGCAGTCCTATTCTTTTGATCCTTGGATAAGCTGGTGCAACGTTTCCAGATGCTTGAGCAGTAAAACTTGCTGCACACAAAGTCTCTCCCCCCCCCCCCCCGCCCTCTCTTTTATTATAACGTTCATAAAACCGGCTGGGAAACTGCTGAAGCAGTAACCTGTTCAGTTTTATAGGCAGCTGCAAATCAGTCCTCACTCTCTCTCCGGTATGGCTGCAGGAAGTTTTTACGAGGGCTAATTAAACAGGAGTTGCCCTCTCGTCTACCTTTCACCCTCATGGACCAAGAGATGAGACTTAGCTGCTGGGAAGCGGGAGGGGCAATCACTGTGCATTTTGTGGGGGTTCGTCCCTGTTTAAATTACCATTAATGGGATCGTGAATCAGTGAAGCTCGTGTGGAAGATCTAGTCAGTGAGTTTAGCTATCTGATTCCTACCTAGGATAGTAGCAATCAAAATTCAACACCTTCCGACGGTACTTGACTTCTGTGAAATGAGTTTGTGGGTTCTCACTCTGCAAGAAAAATGTCCATGGGGCTACAGCCTCTACAGCAGATGACACTGTAGCATGTCCTCCTCCAGCCCTGCCCTGTGCAAGGTGCTGGGCCTCAGCTTGCCCCCTGTAAGACAGGGGGGAAGGGCCAGAGTTGGGAGGTTAGAAAAGGACCAGAGGAGGGTGAAACAGACCTGGAAGAGAGGGGGGTTAGGACTAGGGTAAGGGGAGACCCGTCAGCCATCCTCCGATCCAAGTGAGAGTGAAGCTCATCACAAGGGACCGGCCTCGCCAGCGTCAGAGGGCATATGGCTCATCACTGCAGTCCAGAAAAGAACAGGAAACAAGGACTCAAGGAACCCAAGACAAGGAGGGAACAAGGGATCGGGAAGCAGAAGCAACAGGACCTTGAAACAATGATGGGGGGAGGGGACGGGACAGAGCCTGAAAGCTTGAGGGGAAAACATGCCAAGATGATAATGACTGGAGGCTAGAGAGACACGACCAGAGTGGGAGAGAAAAGAGGGAGACCATGAGGCTAGTAGGGATGTGTGAACAGAACACTGTTTGGATGTTCGGCCGTTCGGTTCGAAAATCAAGTTCGGGTTCGGTCGTTCGGTTTGGCAAAGTTCGGTTCGGCCGAACATTCGGAAATCAGTATCGATATCGATCGATTTCAAAGATTATTTTTTTTGTATCGGTATCGTTTGGCCCTTAGACACGTAAGTTTGTTATTTGTATGTCTTGTTATATTGTTAATAATGGTTTTTAAAAAGTTATTATAAAAGTTATATCTGTTACCAGCTGAGTTTGACCTGTCCAATCTTTGACCCCTCTGTGCTGCTTCTGGTAGGTGGCAGAATCTCATTTTATGTTTGTATAAACAGCTTGTCAGATCCCTACCTGACAGCAGCAGCACATGTAGCGTATTAGCCCGAAGATGTGCCAGCAGGGTCTCAACTTGCAGACAGCCCCCAGGAGGACTGCTGGGGGGATCACATCAATAATGGGGGACATTGGTGGCCCTGGAGGAACATCACGTCTCCAAAAATCAGGCCTGTGGAGTTTGGGGCGTGGTGATGGGCTCTGGCTGCTGCTGCATGCTGCCACTCCACTGGCACGGCCCCTACCACGTCTGCCACATGCCCGATTGCCCGCCTTATGGGCAGCAGACCGGTCTCTCCTATTTCTCTTCTCGATGTCTTCCAACCCAAAGAATGCACACAAAGATTTTATTTATATATAAATAATAATATTATTTATATATAAATAATAATATAATATATATATAACTAATATATATATATATATATATAAAAGCTGCTATCTGAAGAGTTTGGGACCCAGGATCCTGGAGTGTGTGAGTGCCACAAGTCTTCATCTCCAACCCCAGGAGTTTGTAGGACTAGGCCTTTGTATATATATATATATAATTCAAAATTTGTATCTAACATTATATATATATATATATACACACTAAATCTAACTGATATTAACTATTCTAAAACCTATGGAACTAAATGGAATAGCTAATAACAACAAAGGCCTAGTCCTACAAACACACTATAAAACTGAATCACTACACATTATCTCTATCTGTCACTATAACTAAGCTAATCTATCTATCTATCTATCTATCTATCTATCTATCTATCTATCTATCTATCTACAGGGATGGGGGGGCACACAGACAGCTCACAGCAAACAACACAGGGAGGGGTAGAAAACTGAAATGAAACCTAAATCAATCGAATCCTACTCTAAATAAATCCAAAAACAGGGGAAGGGAATCAGGGATGGAATATATAGTGGGAGGAGGGAGAGGAGTCAATGGAGGGTAGGGAGAAAGAACACAGGGATGGGTAAAAAATAAAAATAACGCCTAAATCTATCTAATCTAATCTAAATAAATGATACTAGGGATGTAAATGTGTGGGATGGGTGAAATAGGAGGAGGATGGCAATGGATTGGGAGGTAGTGGTACACAAACTGCTGGGATACGGAGACTTTTGAAAACGCCTGCTGACAGGATCAATGGCTAGCTCAGAAGGTGTTGGAAGGGGGGGAAGGCAATGACTTTTGTTACTTGCTGTGCCTGCCTTACCACAAGCCCCATTGGCTCCGTATAGCCTAGCCCCCTTCCCTCATGTCCAGTCGCAGACTGCCAAGCCAGTGGTCTGAGGAGAAAAGGGATGGTGATTGCTCAGGCTGCTGCTACTCTAAGCCTCTCCACCCCTGGTGCCAGGAAGTCTGCTCCTCAGCTGCCTTCCCCTCCCTGAGCCTTCCAGTCACGTTTTTCCCGCCCGAACTAATCCAAACTCACCTGAATGCGACCGAAGTGTTCGTTCATTTTGATTGTCCGAATGGACCGACTTCGGTCCGAACTCTGAACATCTGAACCGCGTTCGCACATCCCTAGGGGCTAGGAATCCGGACTATAACACAAAGGTGGCATCAAGAAGAAACCTCACAGAATGGGGTGGCAGCAGAGGCAGGCAGGCAGGCAGGCAGGCAGAAGCCAGGAGGTGAGACTAGAACAGAGACAGACACAATGGAGAATACCTGAGGAAGATACAAAGGGAAACACCTGAGATGAACATAGTCAAAGCAAGAACTGGGAGGAGACATGGGGGTGGGAGAGCTGGGCTGCAGGAGGGCCTGGGTGGTGATGCCAGTAGCTGGATCATCACTACAAACTCCTGGGGTTGGGGATGAAGACTTGTGGCACTCACACTCCAGGATCCTGGGTCCCAAACTCTTCAGATAGCAGCTTTATTTTAGAGATCATGAACAAGTCCTGTGTAGGGGTCCTGCCCGGCAGTGGACTCATTTTACGGAAGAATTAAACAAACCTAAGTCTCTTAAGAAAGTTCCTTCACACAAACACAAGCAAGTTGCCTCCCTGGTTTCTGTCACCCATTGGCCAGTTTCCCAGGCCTTCTTAGGGCTGGTTTGAAATAGCTATTTTGTTTTTGTGGAAATTTCCGTGAAAATGGAATAGCTGGAGGTTTCTTTTCTGATTGGCTGAAAACACCCCCCCCCCCCCCACAAATAATAACACAAACACACACGCCCATGCCCATACACAAATGGCTGCCAGGGCCATTTTGAGTGTATAAAAAATGGTCACTGCCTTTATTCAAAATGGCGGCATCAGTGTCACCGCCATTTTTAATAAGGACAGACAATCTGGCCATGTGAAAAATGGCCACAGGCTGGAAGAGGTGGGAAGAGCCCAAACTGCTGTTGCTGACTAGGGATGTGCAAACAGAATCGAGTTCGGAAATTCGGTTCGGTTCAAAAATCGGTCAACTGAACTAGTTGAGTTCGGTCAAATTCCGAACTTCCGAACCAAGTTTGTAAATTCAAAACCGGTGTTTTAAACTGTTTTTGGCCTTTTGAACTGGTTTGGATTCGACCGAATAGTTCGGTCGAGTTCGGTTCGGAAGTTCAGTTCGGTCAACCAAAGAAGTCGAGTTTGGTCCAAACTCCAAACTTCCGAACCACATTCGCACATCCCTACCGCTGACATCTTCCAGTGTTCAGCACCTTTTAGTGGCACTCAACTGACTTTAAAAAGGGCCACGTCAGAGAGTCCCCGATATGATCCACTTTGCTGTTTGATAACGGAGTTCATCACATTGCATGAGGGCAATGTGCTGGCTACTCTTGCAGAGGTGGCCAGAGAAGGACAGAACGGTCATCCCTACTGTCCCCTATGGACTAATGTATACCACATGATGCTCAGCAGCCCTATGAATGGGGTGGGAGCAGGAACAGGCTCTCCCCAGAGCCTGCCATCGCTGGGATCAATGTGTACAGCTCACTACTGAAGGGAAGGGGAACAGTTGTATTTTGGATTCTGAGCACTTGCCCCTTCCATGAACATTTCAAGAGAAAAACAGTTAGTCTTGGTTAATCATTGGGCAATGATGACAACAGCAGACCTCCCAACAGTTCCTATTTAGAAGAGACAGTTCCTCTTTGGGTGCTGAATCCCATTGTTCTTCTTTCAAGGAGCCAAAGTCCCTCTTTCAGGAAAGAGAGATCAAAAGTCTGGTTCTCAAGCTTCCAGCACCTCTTTCCTGGTTTGCCTCCAAGGGATGTTTTTGAGAGGACAATGGGGAGGTGATGGAATTAGTGGTGGAATAAGAAGCGGGATAGCATCCGCCCCTCCTTAAACTATTGGGATGTTGGTGTGGGCACGTGGGTGTAAGTATGTGTGAAGGCAGAGCTTATTGGCCAATGGGGTAGGACTTTTCCCTCTTTGGCTACTTGGAATGTTGACAGGTATGCAACAAGGGGTTGGTTGGTATGGGGATGACACGAGACACCACCCCTCTCCACCGTCCTCAATTTCTTTTGATGGATCTGGTTTAAGCAGTAGTAAGATGTATTGTTGGATACATTTCCTCGGCCCTCCTGAGTCACAACGGCTTGGAGAACCTCAGTTTTGCAGCTTTCTTTGCCTCAAGACATGCTACAGTCAATGAAAACCAATAGGGATGTGCAAACAGAACCGAGTTTGGAAATTCGGTTTGATTCAGTTCAAAAATCGAGTTCGGTTCGAACATTCGGTTTGGTCAACCAAACTATTCAAGTTCGGTCGAATTCTGAACTTCCGAACTGAGTCTGTACATTCAAAACCAGGTTGGGGGGTGGGGGTTTGCCTTCTGAACTGGTTCGGATTCGACCGAACAGTTCGGTCGAATTCAAGTTCGGTTCGAAAGTTCGGTTTGGTCGACCGAACTATTCGAGTTTGGTCCAAACTCCGAACTTCCGAACCACGTTCGTTCATCCCTAGAAAACAAGAACATGGCTATAACTTTAGGTGTGCAAACCATCTTCTGCCATATGCCAGGAGCTTCCCCTTTAGGCACTGGGTCAGGAAAGATAACATGACTTGTGCTATTGCCTAACTCCACACCCACCGTGGCTTTCCTCGGGGAGTCCTGCTCTTGCTCTCTCTGCTGCTGCAAATAAAATTTTAATCCTAGTCAGCATCAGAGACAGAGTCACCACGGCTGCAGAGACTCAAGTCGCATTCTCTTCTGCTCCCTGGACTGCAGAGATCCGGTGGGGTGTGCGCTGCTGACAGAGAGAAGCAGGTGACAGATCGTTTTGGATTTTGAAGTCTGCCGGCGTGCAATAAACTGTGGAACTTGACCGTGTCACTTGGACAAAGTGAGGCCTCTGCAAGGGGAGTTTCTGCTCAGAAATTGGTCAGCACTTTCTGGACGGGGCTCCCCCAGATGCCAGAGCGCCAATGTAGACGTGGTGTAAGCAGGCATCAAGCCACTGAGCCTGCTGAAGCCTTCCTGGCTTACACCCGAGTTGAAGTCAGCCTTGTTTGTTTAACATTCTGGTGAGAGCAAGTTTTGCTGGAAAAATGTGCCAAGCAACCCCCTCTTTATGTATAAATCCCCTGTGATGCAACTAAATTATTCCTCCCGGTCTCCAGCACAGGAAGTTAATAACCCAGTGTTTGATGGACCAGTTGCTGGGAGCATGGCGGATATTTATAGCTCACATTTGTATGGTGTGTTCCACTCTAATGATCCCAAAGCTATTTACAAAGAGATGGATATGCAGGTGCATGTGGGGGGTGGGAGGGCACTCCCTGAGTCCAGAACAGAAATGCAGCCACCTCTGGGGTGGCAAGACTGACAGCAAATGTTGATAGGAAGGAAAAGGGCCATATTTAAAGCTTCATGGTGGATTTAGGAAGGTGGGATGTAATGACCCGCATTGGAATCTGACCAAACCCTGGAACCCGTGACACTCCTACGCATGCAGCACTGTGCTGGTCTCTTTAATGAGTGCTACTTCTCATGATGTGGTTTTCTCTTGGCTGGATTTTTATATATCTTTGGCTTTTGCTTCTGGGGAATGTAAAAGGGTTGTTTATCCTTAAATTCCATGTGGAGCAAGGAGCTACAGCCCAATCTTTCCTTCAGTTTGACAGAGGAATGGAGAGGGGTGGGAGGCGGTGCTGCACCAACTAATAGATAAAGCACAAGATAAAGAGTTATGTCCTGCTGGGAGAGGGGGAGGGGAGGGGATTGGGAAATGACACTTGACAATTTGTTTGAACTCTTGAGTTATTTCCAGGAAAGCAATTTCTTTGACATTTTCTCTTGGCATTTGAAAGGGAAGAAAAGTAGAGGTTTCCATGCGTGCATTTCCCCCCACACACACTGTTTTTGCCCCTCCCTTCCCTAACGTAATTTAGTTCTTGTAAAAGTCAGCAGCTCTCTGCAGCCTGTAAATTGTGTGTGTGTGTGTGTGTGTGTGTGTGTGTGTGTAGGACGGTGTTAACACATTGGACGGTGGCCAGCTTAGGCCCACTTGCACCTATGTTAGCCTGTGGGCCACTGTCATGTTTGTTAGGGGCAATCCAGATGTTTGCCCTGAAGTTCTTCTGGGCCTGTTGGTGGCTAGTCTGGAATGGACACCATAGCTGCCTGTCATGGGGGTAGGGCAGGCCGGTGGGCACATTGGGGCTTCCTATCCCCACCCCTGGCCCTACTGTGTGAATGTTTGCCTGCGGCTTCCTAGTCCAGAGGGGTTTGTGAGGGTAGGGCTACGCCGTCACTTGTGTTTTCACCCAGAGAGGCAAAGAGTAGACTTGCCACTTTCTTCCATGCTTTTACTCAGAGGGGGTGGGGACAGAACAAAGGGTCCTGAGCATTCTTTTCTGATGGAACCTCATCCCATAGCGAATTTTGTGACATCGCTGTGCTTCATAGGGGTGAGGCCACTTTGGAAAGGGGGCAGGAAAGTCCCTGTGGCCTGCCCCCTTTTTGATGTGCCTGCCCCCTGCTGCTCTGATTCTCTGGGTTACCCACAGGTGCCCCTTGATAACCCAAAGAGATCAAGGTTTTCCCTGGAGCCCAGACACTCCAGGAAGGCTGCTTGTGAAACTTGGAGAAGCATTAACCCTATATGAGGGTCTGTGATTGTTGTGAGCACATAGAGGGAGACAAAGTGGTTCAAATGATCTCTTTTATTGGATCAACTGCTGTTGGTGAGAAGGAACAAGCTTTCGGGTCACACCGGGCCCTTCCTCAGGCATGTAGCGTAGCCAGTCAGAAATATATAAACCGAGCAAATGTAGGGCAGATCTATATGAGGAGGCACGGAATGGGAGGGAGTGAATAAGACAAGGTAACTGGTGGGAGCGGGGTTAGATAGAGAGAAAAGAGGAAGAACCACTTTGTTTCCCTCTCTTTCACTTGTTGGAACCAACATGGCAACCACACACTCTCTCCGGGTTGTGAACACATGAGAGGATGTGCACATGTGTGAAGAAGTGTGTGCGTGAGAGAGAGAGAGAGAGAGAGAGTTTATGCTTTGTATCTGAATGTGAACAACTGGCACTGTGCGAATGGGAGCCCATGGAGTGGAGATACGGACATTTGTGAGCATATACGGTACAGTTGCCACTATAACTGAAACAAATACCCACAAAAATGTGTAAACTCATTGAATTTCTTGTACCTGACCTGCCACCTTCAGATCCTAATCGGTACCTGATTAGTGCCCAAAAGGTTAGTCGATGTGCAGATTTTCTGACTCCTGGTCCTGGAATGCTGACTTCTAATTACCAATTTCTCGCGTTTCCATTGCATTTTTCACTATTTTCCCAAACCGATATACCTATCAGTAACTATCCGGTAAATCAGTAAATGGGTACCGATTTGGGGGTAATTGTGTATCCGATTGGTACTCAGGTTGCTTGTCGAACCCCCATTACCTGTGAGTAATAAGTCAGGTAGCTGTATGGACAGATCATATTTCTCATGAGTTGGGAGGGGGTGTGGCCCTGTAATCCCCCCACCCACCCCCCCTGACTGGCTATAGGCCTGTCCCTCATACAAGGCACTGTGAGCTCTTATGTGTTGGAGGATCTTGCTAGTGAGCATCTATGCTTGCGGGAGTGGCCCAAGTGTGTGCACTGCAGTGGTGTTTCTGTGCCTAGATCACTCTGCAGGCCTGGAGTCCATTCCTCTTCTAAGTTGTGTGCACGGATGCCTCTTGGAGCCCCGCCTCCTTGGAATGCTAGGGAGTAGGATCCTCCTAAGAGACAACTCTATCCATCGCATCGTGACACTCCCACTGTCCGTTCCGCTCCTGCAAACATGACAGCCTCAAAGCAATCGTGAAATATCACCCGCATCCTGGCTGGGCTTAAATCTTTACAGTCTCCATTTTTCTTTCTTTAAACGCTTACAGAATAAATGGAATTTATAATCAGAAACCATAAAACCTCTGATTTATTGCTCATCTTGATGACAATATTTAATAACTTGTGTATATTTTATTACATCTTTTTAATGCCCTGTTGTGGAGTTTTACTTGGGCATTTTGCCCTCTATATCAACCTGTCTTGACACAGATGGGCTGGCTTTTTGCATTCATCCTGAAAACAGAATCAGGAGCCATTCCAGGTGAGTGCCATGATCCACTCCAGACTTTCCTGAGGGCTGCCGTCTGAATCACTTTCAAGTCAGGTTAGAAACCCAGCCCTTGTATTTCAAGTCCAGTCCGTGTGTGACCAGGAATCTGGTCCAGGAGGATATAAAATTGAGTTGAAGGTGGGGCACAGTACCCTGAGCCCTTTCCATGTGCAGTTCAAATTCTCCCCTTCCCAATGCCAAGCATATTCACCGTCTCCCTCCCTGAGGTTGTATTAGCCTGTCTAGGTTAGCAAGGGTCCATCTGCTCTGATGAGGTACCGATTTAATTATCTTAACTTTTGCAGGGAGGCAAAATATGTGACTGGATTAGAAAGGCTGATATCTCTAGCAGCAGCAGCCTACAGTTCTCTGACTAGGCGCCTAACCGGCTCTGCTAACTTTGCAATGTTATCTATTGAAACTATGCACAAGAGGGGATGGGAAGAGGTGTATGGAGGGGCCTGAAGTTGAGAAATGAACCCGTGTCACAAAGTCTAGCAGTAGCAACAGTAATGCTAGGAAGATATTGCTTGGCCACGCTGTTAGTCCTCGGAATGCAGACAAAGCTGAGCTGAATCATTGCAACTTCGGACAAAAAGTATATCCCAAATCACCGCTGACACTGAAATTTGGGGCTTTGGAGTTGATGAGGGTATAGAGATACGACAGAATAAATTTTTAAGAGCTCTTCTGGGTCTCCTTCCTTCTACTCAGGCCTCTTTCTTGAGAGCTGAAATGGGTATGGATCCTTTGTGGATGGTTGTTGTCAATAGGTTACTAAAATTTTGGTTTCAAATTTTGACATTTGGTTCAACACACCTTCCAAAGATGTGTTATCTTGAGGTTATTGCAGGATCTTTTCCCCAACAGTCGCCGTGGCTAGCATTTGTCATGGCTACATTAAATAAAATTGGGCTGGGAGTTTATGTTAGTGATGACACAGTTTTTCACTCTGGTCGAAAGGAAGTTAGTATATCATAAGTTTAGGAATATCTCATCTCAGAATGATTTTTCCCTAATCCGATTTAGTCGGATAGCTCCCTTTTATATTTTCTGGAAGCCAGATGGGAAAATATAAAGGTATCTTCAAACTGACCTGAAACAGAAGTATTGTAATGTGTGCATCTTTGTAGATTACAATTGGAACAAATGCCATCAGCCATCATGGCTGGCACAAGTTGGGCTTACCCAGAGATAGGAGAGTGTGTCCGTGTCCAATGAGGGTAGCGGAGGACGTGGTTCACTCTGGCCACTTTCAGACATCCCCCCGCCCCCCCCAATGCATATTCGGCCTCTGGGGGTGGAGGTATGCGCAGCCTGAATATGCACGGGGATCGGCCAGTCTGAAAGCCCCCTCCATGCGACTTTGGCGGTAGAGATACGCTGGGATGCAGAGCAGGAAATCAAGCTCTGCATCTCTGCCGGCAAAGCCGCGTGGAGGGCTTTCAGACTGGCTGATCCCCGCATGTATTCGGGCTGCAAATTCCCCCCCAGCCTGAATATGTGCCGGTGGGGGTGGGGGGCATGTTTGAAAGTGTCCTGTGTCCTGCAATCCCCCCTTTTTTACCAAAATTCGTGAGGTTTTCCTCTTACCTATCCTACTTAAAGTTAAGTATTTCTCCAATAAGGAAAAATTAATCTGATTATTTCAACAAACTGACCATGATGCTGTTAATAGGCTTGCTGGTTTGATTATAAGGCTGCTATTTTTAGAAGTTCATACCCCTTACTTGCTGACCAATGTATGTAACTTTCTGATACCCCTGGAGTTGATCTCTACAGAATCCAAGTTATCCGCACTTGTTTTCTTTGGAAGAATAAGGATACAATGCAAACTGCTCTAGTTCTTGCTGTCTCTTAAGGGTTATGCAGGAGTCAGGTTGTCCGCATTTGTTCTCTGTTGGAGAACAAGGACATACAACATACAGTATATTGTATTTCTTCTCAGGGCATGTCCCCATACCTATGGTATTTGAATCCCAGCTTAGAGATTTTAATTTTGTGTCTTTGTCTATGTGTTAAATGTTTTTATGTCTTGCTGATATACTTCTCGTTATTTATATTTAGTATTGTTTATCATGTATATTTTGTTTGTTTTGACTAAGGCAAGAGCTGATGCCCAATAAACTAAACTAATGGACCAAAAGTGGTTGTGTTTGGGGTTCCGCTGGGAGAGGGTCCCTCCCCAGACCCTGTCTTGGTAAAAAGAAGGATCAACTCAGGGGCCCTGGAAGCAGAGGCAATAGTAGGGTGCACGTCGGTCACCCCGGTTTGCCTTGTGTTAGACCAGCCCTGGTTTGGGATAAACAGAGCTATGGTAGGAGTGAAAACAGGATGTGATGTTCATGACTATTCACATAGTATCAGCAGTGTGTTCGGTGCTGAACGGTCATGGCTAGAGAAAGGCCTCTGTCCCGAGAGGCTCACAATCGAGGAAGAGACAGAGGTATGTTTATGAAGAGATACGTTTATGCATGCACTTACCTTAATTACAAGGGGAGGAAGGAGATCCGAAAAGAAAGGATAAGACAGATAGAGCAGGGGTGGCCAAGATGTCTGGTGGGGACCCTGATTCTCAGATGGGGGAGTAGGGAAATACCACATAGGGACAGGGCTCCCCTTTCCAGTGTAGCAGCACCCCTTTCCAAACATGCTGACAGCCATTGGTGGACCAACAATGTAAGTGCCTGGACTTCAGTGGAGTTACTCCTGCTTTCCATGAGAATCTTGCCCACAGCATGTGTAAGCCACAACTGTTGGAAGCCCGTATCACAATAAGTGACACGTTTTTGCATGAATCTATGTCTGTTGCTACTGAACTCAGCTCAGGGACTTTGAAAGGTTTGCTATCGTGTCTCTGTGTGTCTGTGTCCTACAAATGAACTGCTGCTAAACGTCACCTCTGTCCTGACACTGTACGTCAAGCCCCAGCCATTCCAGCAAAGAAAACCTGATGGGCAATGACCTTGACGAGGAGTAGTGTTACACTAGGAGCCTGCTGACCTATCCAGATCCTCTTGCCGCCATGTCAACCATCTGCAAATCAGAGGGGCCTCCCGCTCTGATCCTTGGGGAGGGGAAGGTTTTTGTGTCTGGAAGGAAGCAGGGGAGCTTTGCAAGTACTGAACTGTGGAAGAGAGCATGCTGGGAGGGGAGAGAACAAGCTGGCAAGTCCAATTTCCATGTACAGGGCTAAGTTCAAGACTGGCGACCGCTTCTGGAAACTCATTCAGCGTGTCCGTGTGATGCTGGCTTTGCTGACAGGTGCTGCCCATCCATCCGCCCCCCCCTCCCCCCCTCCATTCCCTTTCTGCTCTTGGCAGGAGATGGTACAGCAAAGCAGCCAGGTGGAGAGGAAGAAACAGGCAGAGACAGCTCAGGTGAAAAGAAGAGAGAGCTGATGAGCTGAAGGGAGCCCTTGGATCTGGGCAAGCCATTCCTAGGAGGATGTCAGCAATGCATGGCTTCTCCATGCCCCAGACAGACACAGACACGTGCGGTACCAGAGAGCAGGAAATGTGGGCTCGCTGTAGCTGAACAAAGTCAGGAGTTGGTGGGGAAGAGCTGATGATCAGCTGGAGGGAGAGTGAGGTATGTGTCTGAAATCATACAGTGGAAGGAGGCAAGTGGAAAGCATTTCGCAAACACAGCCAGCCTGATGCACCATGGTGTCACTCCGGCTGTATGCTGGGCACATTTCCCTGAAATAATGGAGTTATAGACTGGCAAGAAGAAACTGGAGCAATGCAGCAACAAATCTGACCTTTATATTCTGTACAGTTATGTTGGAGAGAGGATGGGTTCAGCATGGAACCCAGGTCTTATCAAGGCACTGCCGTCATGAGGAGCTTCACACTCACCTTGTATCCAAGAAAAACGTTTTATGACGACTCATGTATCTTGGGAGAGAACCTGAGCTCAGTTCTGGAGAGGATGCATGGGTTCACATTGAAACCAGGAGAAAGTCCCAATGTTCGGTGCTGAGCCCGTTCAATTTTGCTGGATCTGATGAGTGATGTGGCAAAAGATTTACTTCCCAAAGAGCCCTGGAGGCCAATGGCATGGTATGATGATAACGAGCCAGGTTGTGCCCTTACTGTAGTCTCCATTAGTGGGAAGCATGTTTTCAGTAGAAACTTCCTGCTCTGTAGAGAGCCCACTGCTTTCTCTCCCTACCTCACAGTGGATTCAATAGGAATGAAGGCAGGGTCTGCTTTAGTGGGCTGAGCTGTGGCTTAGGTGGTGGAATGCATGCATTGTATGTATAAGGTCCCAAGTTCAATCCCCAGAATTTCTGGTAGCACATCTGGGTGAGGCCTCTGCCAGGGATCCTGGAGGGTCTCAGGTAGCATCCCTGCGTGAGGCGTCTGCCGGAGACCCTGGATTTGAACCCCTGTTGCTGTGTCAGGTTGGTCTGACTCAGTTAGGCAGCTCCTTAGAATAGGCAGGGCCCAGAGTGAGGTGCGGGACGCCGAGACTCCTGGTAGGATCCTGTGCCCACAGCTGGAATTACAGGGTGGGACCCCAAAGGCCTCTGGGATGGCAGCAGAACTCTAAAGTCTGCCAGGCCTGCAGTGGTCCTGGCTTGCTGTAGTTAGCCACTGTGAGTAGCAGGCTCACTACGGGTGGTTTTAAATGAGATGCTACCACGCATGGGCAGCCGTGAGCCACTTTTCTGACAACCTGTTTGAAGGTGGTGCAGGGGGATGCGCACTCTCCCCTGAGCCATTCAGTATCCACTCATGGGGCACTGCCAAGAAATCTGGAGTGCGCCATGCCAGATAAGCCAAAAAAAGTATGTGGCAACAGGCACCCATGTGCCCCCTGTCCACATGAATTGGGGTGGCCATCCATGCCAGCAGACATGTCCCCGGCCCATAGGCCCCTGTGGGCAGGGAACATGGTCTTTGTAAGCCACAGGAACCCGACTTCCCCAGCACTCGTGACCGGGACATGTCAATTTCCAAGGCCAGCCCAGCTTGCGTCCTCCTCTCCCATGGTCTGTGGCAGGGGAATGTCTGGCAGCGGCTGTGGTAGCCATGCTGGGAGCTGCCCATTAGAATCCCTCCATCAGTCCCATTTCCCTCCCCTCCCCCCCCCCCAAACTAGCATTTCTTGCTCTACCCTCCTGCAAAGGGGGTTCTTGCACTTGTGCACCCAGACAAGAGCCACCCAACAATGTGGGCCAGCTTTCTATGAAGTTTTAAGACAACCATTCTTAAACTTTTAAAATTTTAATTCATGAATTAATTATACAACTTACAACATAAAAATATACAAAAGATTATAAAACTAGTCAACATATAAAACTACACAACATCCTGCTTCAAGCCACTCCCACCCCTGCCTAGGCTATTTCATTTTGAGACTTAAATTTAAACCCATGACAGTAGAAAACATGCAAAGCATAAGAAATAAGGATTGCAATTGCATAGCCCACATGGTGTCCCAAGCCATAGTTTGGGAATTGGGATTCCTCTGTTCCATGTTGGACCCTGTGTTGGTTTACATGTTGAACCCCACGGGAGGTGCTAGTAGGGGGATACTTGCACCCATGAACCTGTAGAATGCAATTTTGCATGGTTCCTTGATGGACAAAACTCTTGTTCTGAGAACCTTCCTTCCCCTCCCCCCCCCCAAAAAAAAAGCTTGAGTATTAGAGAGGTCCATGAAAAAGAAATGATTTCTACATGCTGAGCATGGTCCTTGAATGTTTATCCAAGAGACAAATTGGTTTTGAGAGGAACTTTCTGGTTTTATGGTGTATGCTGACCAAACTATCCATCTTTTCCCTTCCCTATCCCTTGGCTTTAGATCGGAGCTTGAACTCAGCCTGGCCAGAGTAAAACCAAGACACAAGTGATTTTTGCTGAGATCAACGCACCTGCTGTGAATTCGATTGACCCGGATAACCTGCCATATTAGCAGCCAACATATGTTTCATTCAGAAAATTCAGACCCTACCTAAAGGTGGGTGGGGGGTGAGGGGGTGAGAGAGGTCTTTGAATTAGGATCTAGAGAGAGCAGGATTACTACACTGGCCCCAAATGTAAGAGATGTAGAAACAGTTCAGATGATCTCTTTTACTGAACTAACTTCTGTTGGTGAGATTATGGAAGCTCCTGAGCCCTTCCTCAGGCAAGTAAAAAGTCAGCACTAAAGACTGAGGAATGCAGGACAGACATATATAACACCCTTTCTAGACTCAGATGCTCTGTTCCCTCCCTCCTGACCTTCAAATCCCTCCTAAAAACTTGCCTCTCTTTCCTAGCTCCTTACTCCCTTGGATGGCTCACTGGTGCTCCCACTGCCCTATCCTTCAGTGCCTCCTTCTTCCCCAACATATTCTTCATTCATTCATTCATTTGCTTGTTCGTTCGTTCGTTCATTCATTCATTCGTTCATTCTGTCAATCATTCATATTTTTATTCTGATCTTCCCTTAAGGTTCAGGGTGGATTACAAAACACAAGTTCACAAATTCTCAAATTAACCAAATAAAAATCTCCCTATCCTATTCATTAATATGTTAAAATACAGCAGGGAAAGCCAAATAAAATCAAGTAAGATCGCCCTTAACCCTCATTTCCCCAAACCTATTCCTGCCCGTCAAACCTCTGGCCAAACAAAAAGATCTTGCATACGCCTCCAGAAGATGACTTCTCAAGTTCACGAATCCATCCTCGTTTCTCCCTACTGTCCCCTCCACTTTGTCTCCCTTCCCTTGTCTATCCTAGATTTTAAGCCCCTCATGCCAAGGACCTGTCTCTAGTTTATTACTGTTCAGTCAGTGTAGGCGGAGCATACGCTCTGCGCACTGCTCTGCCTGGGTCTGATGCTAAATTATATTCTAAAGAAGGAGAGAGGGCTCTGGGGGGATATGATCACCGCCTATAAATACCTTCAAGGCAACGATGTAAATGAAGGAAGGGAATTATTTGCCGTTTCTGAAGATGGACAAGGAATGATGGCCTGGAGTTATGGAAAGAAAAGAGTTTTGGCTGGCTACCACCCAAAAGTTTTCAACTGTAAGAGCAAATGGGCAGCGGGATAGACTCCCACGGCAAGCAATGGAGACTCCATCACAGCTGAGACTCAGTAGCGAGTTAGACAAGATGTTAACGGGAAAGATGAAGGGAGATATCTTTGCAAAATGCAAGAGGTCAGCCTCTTGACCCAAGTCATCTCTTTTCTGACTCCATGGCCTGTACGACTCTATGGTAAATTCCACTTAAAGTTGTTTTCGTGCAGGCATTTTCATAGTTGACATGGATAGGCAAGCAAACTCCTTACTCTCTGAGTTTCACAATTTCTGGGAGTTCAGCTCAAGACACTTAGGCTGTTTTTATATACGTTTATTAAACCGGAGTAAATACCTTTAGGTCTGGACGTAAGTGTTTGTGTAAACATAGATCCCATATGACTAACTCCAGATTCTCATTTGAATCTCGAGTTATATGCCCTCATTTTCAAGGATTTATTTATTCCAGACTTAAAAGTCCAAAACAGAAGACATGTAAATACTTATCTCAAACTGAACCCTTCCCACCCAGAGAACTGCTTAGTGCTTATTCCAAATTTATTTATTTATTTTTATACAGCCCCCTCCTGCCTAATGGCAGCCTGGGGCAGTGTACAGCATATAAAACACAAAAATAGAATATAATAAAACTATAAAACATCATCAATAAACCCCCCAATAAATGAGGTCCAGGCAAAAAGCCTCCATATTAAAAAGCTCGGCCCATACCCGTCCCCCTCACCAAATGCCTAGTGAAAAAGCCAGGTCTTACAGTGTCTACAGAAGGAGAGGCGATCCGGAGAGAGGTGTATCTCCAAGGGCAGGAGTTCCATAGCCGTGGCGCAGTCACTGAGAACGCCCACTCAAAAGTAGCCATCTGGGAAACCCGGGAGACCTCCAAGCAGGCATCCCCAGCCGACCTCAGAGGTCGATCCAGGACATGAGGAATGAAGCGGTCCTGCAAGTAGGTAGGTCCCAAGCCGTACAGGGCTTTGAAGGTAATAACCAACACCGTGAATTGGACCTGGAAGACTATAGGCAGCCATTGCAGAGATCGGAGCACCAGTGTTATGTGCTCCTGGCAACCTGTCCCCGTAAGGAGGCGGGACGCTGCAGTCTGCACCAGCTTTAGCCTCTAGATTGTCACCAGGGGTAGCTGCACATAGAGCATGTTGTAGTAATCCAGTCTCGAGGTGATGAATGCATTGATGATGGTGGCCAGATCGGAGACTGAGATATATGGTCTAAGGCATCAGACCCGATATAATTTACCAAACACGCTCCTCACCACCTTATCATCAAAATGCAGCTGTGAATCAAGGAGAACTCCAAGGCTCTGAACCTGAGGAACCAAGGAGGGACTCAGTGATGGGGGCCTCCACTCCTTCGCCCTTACCCACCAGCATCACCTTCATCTTGTCGCGATTCAACTTCAGATGGTTCGCCCTCATCCAATCCCCCACTGCAGTCAGGCACCGGGTAAAGTCAGAGACTGCTAGGCCTGGGTCAGATGAAAATGAGAGTTACAGCTGGGTATCATCAGCATATTGATGACACCAAACTTCTGTTCCTCTCACAATCTCATCCACATTGAACAGGAGAGGGGACAAAATAGATCCCTGCAAGCCTCCACACGTGAGGGGAAGATGTACAATCCCCCGGTATCAAATGTTGAGATCTCCCAACCAGGAATGAGAGGAACCATTCAAGAACAGTCCCGCCCACCCCGGCATGGTCCTGCAGGTGAGTCACCAGCATCTTGTGGTCAACCATGTCAAACGCTGCTGAAAGATCTAACAAAAGTAGTGCTTATTTTGGAATATTAATGATCACGTAAACAGTTATCCCTGAATGACAACTCCAGAATGACAAATCTAGATTTACAGCTACTTCAAAATAATTGTGTATGTGTAAAAATGGCCCTGGAGTCTCTTGTGGGAGCTAAGGGTTCTCAACAGCTCTGGAAATTGGGCCTTCTATGTATCAAACTGAGCACTTACGTTACTACTAGAAGCTGTACTTTAATGTTTCGACCTGACCCTCTCAATATTTTCACTTCTTCGTGGGGATAACAAGTAGAGCTGAAACTGGGATAGTTAATTCCATAACTGTGGTTAATAACTGGAATTCTGGCTATCTAATCAGTTAATCAATCAGTAACTGCATACTGCATCAGTTAACTGATTAACCAGAATTCCAATTAATACCATTTTACCGTTATCACAAAACCAATTTACCATTTTTCTGTGTTCCATTATTTCTGGTTTATTTCCAGACCATTAGCAAAGATGCAAGCCGCATATTTCGAACAGGTTTCCAATGGGAAATGAAGTTAAAGTTAAAGCCAGAGTCCAGGAGGAAAACAGAAAAGAGAATGATGGACAAATGGAACTAGATGGTAACTGCGGAACTGATGGCAAATTGAATGCTGCAACATGGTAAATGGTGCAAAGTGGTAATATGGCAATGTGGTAATGCAGTTAAACCATTGGTTAATAAATGGTTACACCTCAGTAACCAATTGTTAGCAGTTCCGTTCCTGCAATCCAAAGGTTAACAGTCTCCACATGGATAACCATTTAGCTATAATAACAAGGCTTAGCTGTCAGATCAGGAAGTAATTTTCAAGCTTACTAAGTGAATGAATTTGAGGTCCTTAGTTGGGAGATGATGCTTTAGAAATGCAAGCTATTGCTGCTATTGGATGGTATAGTAATGGTACCAACTGTTGGCCCAAGTGTGTTCTAAAGGATCTACAGAGTTAGCAACTCTTCTCAAAATGGTCTGTCTTTGGGGAATAGAGGTGGACAGTAGCTTTATACAAAGATCTGTCCCCATCACACATTGGCTGGCCATTATTGATGAGGGTAGCTTTTAAGGAAACACTGGATTTTCCATCGTTCTCATTCAACTGTTACTCCACTGTCCTTCACTCTGTCTTCAGAGGTTTGGTCTCATGCTTCAAGTAGACAATATGGAGTTGGTCACAAGAGGAAAGGAACCTGGGTGGAAGAAATTCTGGAGAAGAACAGTGGGAGTAATTTCTTCTTTGTGAATTATATCACTTGGAGCTAAGACAGAAGATAGGGTTAGGTACACGGGCTATGGGGTGTCCAGGACGTGGGTGGACACTGGGAATCAGGGCATGGGCTCAAGAGAGCCTGCCTGCAGGGATTCCCTTTTCCATCCGGACTCACCTGCTTGCTGCCGGTGCGGGGGGGGCTTGTCTGCCTCGCTGCCGCCGCTGCCATCACCACCGCCGCTCGCCGCTGGGGCCGCCGCCGCCGCTGCTTCGTCCCCGCGGGATACCTGCGGGGACCAAGAAGAAAACACCTGTGAGTTGGGGGTAGGGGGGGGAACGCAGAGGGCAGCCACGTGGGCTGTCCTGTCCCCTCCCCCCCCACCCGGAAGTAGCGGGGGCTACAAAGCCCGGGGACAGCGGCTGGAGC